>JAPYYV010000045.1:0-52391 GCA_030522625.1 Copidosoma aretas | reverse complement strand
CTCCTCTTTCCCACTCTTATCATTTAACTGACCCCGTAGATATAAGTAGTATTTCTGTTATTGACAAGTGTACCTCTGAACACGCAACATGTAAGTTTCAGTCTCTTCGTACTATTGTTTTTGATTCTATTTTGCCTATGTGTATTCATGTAATTTTCTATTCTTTATTAATAAAGTTTTGCCTGAAAAAGTCATTAAATTAATGACGAAACGTTGCAACATACTACAACTCTTTTGGTTGATTTACTTATTTCAACCTTGGCTCTCTACTGATTAACTGTGAATACAGTACGCCTCACCTTAATAAAAGTTGTTCAGATTATAGCCGATGACAAATCCCTAGTCAAATAATTAAAATTTGAAATGTTGGATTAAATATCTAGCTGCCATTATTTTAAAAATTAATGAATTTGGCTAATAAAACAATATAAGTGTTATCCATGTCTAATTTTGGGCAAACTATTTAATTCTATTTTGTCGGGCTGAAGATCTTTACGAATTTTTTCCCTCAAAATGACGCAATTTCCAAAAATTTCGCAGAAGCTTCTTTTCATCTAAATTAGAACGTTGATTACAGTCATATTCTCTTATAGGTCAAATTTATCAGATTTGAAAATAATAGCCGCTGGATCCGCCATTTCCAATTTTGATCATTTGACAAGGAATTTGTCATCGACAGTCTTAACCACGTGGAATAAGCTTATAATTAGGTATCTAGATGCCAAATAACGTGTTAGAAAGCATTTGGTATTGAAAATTTCATTTTTTTGCGTAACGTCGTTCCTTTCCTAAAAGATTTACCATCATAAGATGATTCTTTTTTTTTAAAAGATCAAATAAGCTTCTAATAAAGAAAAAAAAAAGGAAACAGAATATTATATCCCGTGAGAATTTTTTTATACTTCCTTACCTTATAATATGGTGTTAAACTAATTTAAAAAAATTATAAAATATTTTAAATTGATCTATTTAAAGTATTCATTTCATTATCTAATATTTATCTTTGATGAATCGAGATGAATAAATTACTTAAGTTTATTAGACTACTATTTTAATTTGCACAGACAATGAGTCCCAAGATATTAGGAATCTCATGAATAAAATTTTAATGTCTTGATATTATGTCAGATCTTGATGATGTTTTCTGTTTTTTTAAAGACTAAATGCGAAAAGATTAAATTAAGTCTACTACTAGTTCAATAACAAATTATATGTAATATGATATAGAAAGAAAAAAACCAAACTATATTTGAGTATGAAGAACATGTGAGTAGGCAATAGTACTTTATATAAGAATTATGATAATCTACGATTATACGTCCGAGCGCTCAGATGGTATCGTTGAAAGTAGAACTAGAAATGTGAGTGGACACGATGATACATAAATTAAACCGTATCAACATACTGAGATTCCCTAATAGTTAGATCTGATATAGAGAGTGACAGTATTTGATAATTTTTGTAATGAAGTGTACAGTAATTGTCATGCATATGCGTGTAAACTTGAATTGCTTTCTCTTGTGATCAGTTCGATGAAAATTCTAATTATATTCACCACCGAAGCAACTATGCAATCGAGAATATATTGATATGCTGCACGTACAAATTTTCTGAGCATTAATGGTTCGAATGATTTTGTATGAATAATAATTCCTAGTAATTTCTTAATTCTTAAAATTTATAGAAATCAAGTTATTGGAAAACAAGTAAAAATATTGTACAAATTTCCATTTGCAATTTGATAATATGACATTTGTTTTTTCTAGATAACATCGATCTACTCCTCTTATCTCCATTTCATTAATCATCTCTCTCACGTTTTAAAAACATAAATGGTATAAAGTGATTATTTTATTTTAATTAAAATGTAGTTATCAAGAAAGTTATTACATTTTCAAATTAAATGGCAGATCAAGCATCAGACTGCGAGTATTTGATTATAGCAGAGGTCTCTAATTACATAAATAATAGAGAAGACAGAATAAGATACTTATCAAAGGCCTCAGATAGAATTATCTGGAGGTAAGAGAAATAAATTTATTCCAGCAGAAACTTAAAAAATAAGAAATAAAAAAAATGTAAGTAATTTATACTATATTAACTCTAAAACATGTACAAAAATACAAATTTATGTCAGATGATATAATTATATATAGTTATGGATTTTCGTCTACAGCATTAAATTGCTTTCTTATCTCGGGACTCCACTATTCTTTAAGGATGATGAAATCCTAGTATTACTCCTATTGTTGCAAACTAGGCCTCTGAATGGTGGCAACAATTAAAATATCATATTAAGAGGACGTCGGAGGGGCTGTTTATAGATGTAACATGTGTTGCGAACTTAAGATACTAACAAAGTACCTAACCATAGTGACCAAATCCTATCCATATAGTTATGTATTAAGTGAAATTTAAATAACACAGATAGCGACACTAACCCAATATGAGAGTTGAGAAACGAAGTCATGAAAATGATCTATGTAATACCTCGGCCACATGTACTTGTATACTAAAAAGCTAGTAAATAAAATTATTCTTTTTTTTTTAGTTAAGAAACGACCAATCATACTGGTTGTGTAACTACGTGTAACTACTAACATCTTCCTTGATTGCAAAAATGTTTGCATTTATCTTAGGCATATGTCTGCAGTAGACATTTTTTCAACGTCACCAGCTAAGACATTTTTGCCTTTACAGTAGGAATATGCCTCTAGTGCTGCATGTGTATTACGTTTGGAGTTTTCGTGGTTTTTGCCTTCATCGCAGGCATATGTCTTTACGATAGACATTTTTTCAACGTTACTAACAAAGAGATTTTTGCTTTTACCGTAGGCATTTGTCTCTAGTGCTGCATGTGCATTACATTTGGAGTTTTCGTGGTTTTTGCCTTCATCGTAGGCATTTTTCTTTACGGTAGACATTTTTTCAACATCACTAGCAAATACATTTCTGCCGTTACCGTAGGCATATGTCTTAAGTGCTGCATGTGTATTACATTTGGAGTTTTCGTGGTTTTTTCCTTCGTCGTAGGCATATATCTTACGGTAGACATTTTTTGAACGTCACTAGCAAAGACATTTTTGCCTTTACCGTAGGCATATATCTCTAGTGCTGCATGTGTATTACATTTGAAGTTTTTGTGGACAACAACAGATCAAGGTAAATTTTCAAACGTTCCGCTGCCAAAGTGAATCTGCAGTGAACATTTTCAGCAAGTGTTGATAAAATGTTGCACTGTGATCCAATACTATTTTGCATAACTAAGTCCGTGATGTTATTGACGTCGGCTTCGGATGCGGTCAGTTCTGAACAATCTCCTCTAGGTAAAACAACTATGTGGCCGTAGAACATTCCCAATGGGATCTTGCAACGCGTTGACATACCCTACCGTCCAATAGTTATCTGAAATTATAATTGACCATGTATTGCAATATTTTGGTGATTTTACATTGATGATTACTAACTTGATGTTTGGGCACATTTGTTATTTCAATGACGACTAAATCTTACCTTAAGATATCTGCAAATCGGTGGTGGCTCAAGATTACTAACCACTAGAGCTCTGATACTGATATCGCCAGCAACAACTAGTCGAATACCATGAGTTTCTTCGCTCTTCGTCCAAATGTCAATGAAAAGAGAAACCAATTTATTACATGCAGGTATTAATAAATCAGTCAAGAGTATTGGAGCTCCAAAGTCCAGGATTACAAGTCTCCTGGCTCCTGAACGCATTTTCTAGACATCCAATGCTTGCTGAGGTGGCCAGTAAAGTAATCTGTTCCATAGAAAAGTAACATCGTCTCTATAAATTTACAAGCGCTACTAGCATTATCGTCAATTAATATTTCAAGCTTCATCGTAATATTTCAACCAGTTTTTCCTTACCTTTTTGGAAGAGCTCTCATCGAATCTATTAGTTCCAGTACTAGGGATACGCAACATGAGAGTAGGTGACGAAGAAGTCCCAGACTTTTCTTTTGACTTTGATAAGGCAGTCATCACTTATGGCTTGTCGCCAAACACACTCCAGATGTGCGTCGGAAATTAAATATAGTTGGTCTCGTCGCTATCGGAATGTTCACAATCGTTTAGTATGTAAAAGTTTTCAGACACTTTTTTCACCATCACGCTGTAGTTGAGTTTTTTCTTCGAAGAATAAGAGAGTGGAATTGTTCGACTATGATCCTCAAATCCATTAAGTTATATACCTATACATAATTCTCTAGGAGCGATTGGCTCAATCCGAGGCTTATAATCAAACAAATCTAATATGTCATTTACTTTGGTCGCTACCGTCTTGCTCTTGAGATCCGAGGAAGATCAACGGTATTGGGATTTCACTTAACCATTTGTTGATGATCAGCGCTCGCAACCTCTGAAGCCTCGACAGTCTTTTCGGCAGTGACCTCTTTTACGTAGAACTGAGCCTCAGACCTAGCTGAGCCACTGCCTCGGTGACCACGTAGTCTAGGGTCAGTATCTGACCCCATCCTTGCCCGTGGCTCCCTACTCCGCCGTTACATACACGCACTGCTGCTCCCCGTCAGCACCTTGCGCCACGAGTAGCGTCTGACCGTTTTTGGACTGTCCCGCCACTTGGTATAAGACTCCAACTCCTGTTAACGTCACGACGCCTCCGTTTTCCTCTATCTGGAGACTGGCTGGACCTGCGCTGGCATCGGCTACTTCTATGCCAGTAGCTGCACCTGTATCTACAGCCGTAACCGTGCCCCTAGCCGCAACCGATGCCTCGTCCTGCTGCTGCTGCTACGGCAATAGACCAGCTACGTCAGAGCATGTGGGCTGCGCGTCCGCGGTCGACTGCTCTGCCGTCGATGTGGTGGCGATAAAACCGTCGGCGCTGATCGTGGCGCTGTTGTCAACTACGGCGGCCGAAGCAGACATGATGGCCATGGACGTCGGTGTCGGAGGCTCGGGCTCGGGCTGTTCGGTGGGCGTGCCATCCGGATCGATAAGCCGACCGGTGTGCGGGTACAGGCTAAGCCGGCGCAGTGGACTGTCGGGCTCGGGGCAGGGCTGGGCGCCCTCGGGTAGAGGTGGGAAGTCTGATTCCTCACCGCTACTGCTCTTTTGGATTCAACGTGGAATTCCATGTGCAGGCCGTCGGTAGCCGCGAGCTTGCTGTCCCTGGGCTTGTTGCCCGCTGTATTAGGCTTGACGCGAGCCGCTGGCACGGATCTCGGCACGATGCCTGCTTACGTGGCGACCTACTTTGTAGACAGCATTATCTTCTGCTGCAGTGTCACTGCTGTCTGCGATTTACTTGGTAGAGTGGCCTTAGACGGAAGTTTTATTGTCTGCTAACAAACGGCAGGGCTGATCGCTGACGCAGTCATTCGCTTCCTGTCGCTATACAAGAGCCATTTGACTGAATATTTGCCCGTTGGATAACGTCACTACGACGAATTAGCCATTCTTCTCCCACCGTATCGCTAACCCAATCGTCGTCGCTCGTGTCAACCTTATGCCGCTTTGAGGCACTGACACCCACGTTGTCTGACTCGCCATAAAATAAGGATAGTTTTCTCTTGCCAAGTACTGTTTGGAAGTAGATGGAAAAAAAAAATTATTCTCTATAATCGATTGGTAAAAAAACATTATGATTACTAATTTCAGAATTTTCAAAAAGGAATAAATAAAAAAAAAGGATATCGAATAACGGTTGTATTTAAAATAATTGTAAATGTAAGAAATAATAAATTGATATAAATAGCTCATGTTATAATAATCAAAACTGTGCCAGATAGTCCAAATACAAAATGTAACTTGGATGTATTGTTTTTGTGAATCAACATAAAAATAATTTGGACTTAACATTTTGAACTTTTTTGTATCCTATATAAATTAAAAAGTATCTTACCAAGGTAAATGTTTAATTTACAACAATGTTGTTAAATTAATTTAACAATTTTTCTAAAATACAGTTTGTGATTGTTATACTTGTAAAAAACTCAAATTGACATTGTCATAAGATTTACATTTGTATTAAGCTGTACAATTAAAAAGTTGTGACTTTGAAATAAAGCGTTTTCGCTCTTATTGAGTCGTTAGACAAATAAATAATTAATAACACTTACCATCGTTATCTATTATGAAACCACACCACTGCTTTACTTGATCTGTTGCCTTTGTTTTACTTAAACACATGGGTCTCCTGCACTAGAGCCACATTAGATTATAGATTATTTTGAATTATACTATGAAAGACAACTGAAAAAGAACTCACTTTCCTTAAGGGGTGCTAAGTCCTGCTGTAGCACTCTGTTTTAATTGTAGCTAATAGACTAATTTTAGTACCAGATTTTACACCATGCTGGTTTTTCTCTTTTTGTTTAGTAAGATTTGATTCAAATTCGTCCATTAAATGTTTGTACGTCAAGCTAACATATGCCACATCCTCCCAAATATTATAAATAACATGGTAAACCTCTGTAAAAATTTTTCAAACTGTTTTCAGGTTCAAATATTTCTTAATTGATGTACACAAAATAATAGTTACGGGCTGTCACGTTTGTTCCACTTGAACAGATACTCGTACACTTTTCTTTTCTACTAAACCGTTTCGCCATAATTTTCTCGACAAAATAACCATCATCACTATTAGAATTATCTTTTATGATTTTTTCCTAAATAAGTAATAGAAGCACATACTGAGCGTTACTTGATTTCATCGCTTGTATCAGATTTAATTTTATTCAAAAAGTTTAATATTGCAGTACCTTTGATTTCAGTGGAGATTTGAGTTTAAATTTCTCTTTAAAATCAATTGGCTTACATTTTATTTTGACGTCAGAATTAAATTTTTTTTTACCAGGACTATCTGGCTGGCCATTACTGATTACTTTGCGTAAAGCTACTTTCTTACCTCCTGCAATCAATTATCATAATAAATGATTTTTCATATAATCTTGTGAACTATTTTGCTTGTTGTATAAAAAACATTTTATTACATCATGATTATAAAATTTTATTTTAACGAGAATTTCAAGGTTACAAGTAAACTGATGTATATACATATTTTTCTACTTTTTTTAAATGGATTTATTCAGCGCAACAAAAATAATTTTTAAACAACAACTGCAAAATAAATAAGTGTATTTTAAGTAGTGTCGAGTTTCAAGATATTTGCAGATACATATTTGCAGATATAAATTGTTTTGGTTTCAAATCAGCTATATCATTCACAATAAAGTTCAATAATTTTATTACTGTACGTAACGATTTGATAAATATCAATGATATTCAAGAAATGCATATACAGCAGTATAAATCAGTCAAAAAAAATTAATCAAGTTGTGCAGGAATATAGAATTCAGCGATACATTGTATTTTGAATATTAAAAAAGTAATAAACCTCAGCAGACAATATCATAATTATATTTCAAGGTAAAACTTATTTCACTGGCTAATACACTATGAATTTCTTGAAAGTAGATTCCAATGAAAAAGTTCAACAAAACTGGGTCTTTCCCAGAACAACCATTCCTGGATGAATTCAGTACTCGATTAGCAATTTTTTTTACTTAGCACTGCTCATTTGGCTGTGTTTCACTCGACCTAGAATATTGGTCATACGTACACCTTTGATTTCCTCTAATTGGCAATAATCGAAGTAGCATCAGGACATTAGTTAAAAAAAATACTTAATAAGTATATCACAACAAAGAAAAAGCAAAGAAGGTCAACATGCTAAGTTAATAAACTTGCAAAAGCAGAGGCTTTGTTAAATATGGAGTGTGTTAGTATCTCAAAGTTCTGACAGTAAAGTTTTAATTAGTGTGTTATTTAGTAAAATGTATCTTTTCTGCACATAATTATAATAGATATTCAAGATGATTAGCTTATTAATGTTAATGAAAATACGAAGAAAAGTATATAAGCAGATTGTGCTGTCACATTGCATCACGTCTCTCAACAATTCATTTACCACCTACCAAGGCATTGTGATAAACTCTGAATCTGATAAATTTATGTTTAAAGCAGGTGCTAAGTCAAAAACTGTGCCTCCAAAGGTAACAGTATCAACATTGGAGTCAATTTTTTCCATTTTTATGCCATCAGAAACTGCATGACAGGTAAAATGCAAGGGTCGACCTGAAAATTTTTAGTTATGTATCTTTACTTGATATATTTATTTGTACAGTAAGAAAGCACTAGTGCTACAGCTAGTCTTTTGAATCAGAATCGAATTAATAAAAAAGTACCTTAAGAAGACCTTTTATGCTACAGTTGGCGCTAAGTGCTTTCAATTTGCTTGGCAAATCCAAATCATTCACTAAATGAATAGGCAGGGACAGCAAATTCCGATTGGATCTTGAGAATAAGACAGTTTCGTTGGTGACAATGAAGTAGTTGGTTAATCTCCGGAGGTAATAGAGAATTAAGAGGTACTGAACTAGATTTTGCTGTTACTGGTGGATTCATATCAAATAACTCGGTTTCAAATGGTGAGTTGTACAATCCAAATATCAAAATTCAGTGATACAGAAAATTGTGTTAAGGTTGTTGATTAATATTGTTGTTTAATGAACCTTTGCAGTACCTTGTAGTCAGCAGTAAGTGGTAAGAATTTACACGCTTTGAAACTGTAGCAGAGATTTCGTGAATTAGATTAATGCACTGCTGAGCTACGTGGTGATGTTTATCTAATGGCAAAAACCTGGCGATGAGTATAGCGAGCCATCTTTGTGAACCAGCCCACTGTACGCTTACTACGTGTGGCAACAAATTAACTAGTACAGACAATACAGCATCTTTAAATATTTGAGATAACGAGTCCTCCATGTTGTGAATACTCCTGGGGAAGTAGCAATGTCAATAAAAAAAATTGATAAAAAATTTGAATTTAGATTCCTTAGTCGTTTTCACGACTTACTCGTCACACGTCAAAGCTTCATACATTTGTGCGCAACGCTTCGACCAGCATAAAGCAGGCAAGTTCGCAGCAACAGAGTTAATTTCTCTTGTACGCAACGAACAGTCTCCACTTGCATTGCTTTTGTTTTTTTACTATTCAGTGCACTTCATAATCTGGTCAATTTTATTGCAGTGACCCTTATTAAAATGGCTACTATGGACTAAATCAATGGAGACCTATTAAAACAGATATTTAATTTACAATATCGTTCATGCATAGTTTGTACGAGTGTTTCATGTTGATGAAAAAGGGTATATTTACTCATTAGATGTTTCTAAGCAGGCCACGCTTGACAAGTTTTTCATGAAGGCCGTTGATTCCAACATTGCAAACCTCTGCAACTTATAATTTGGAATAGCTGCTGGATGCCCGGATCTCACAGTAATCAAAATTTCATGGATCCAATCACAACCTTAAAAATAATAATTTTATTAATTTATTACAAAAGCTTGCTTAAAAACTTAAGCCAGAGTTATCAAGCCTACCGGTGTAACAGTCAATTTTCTTCGCTGCATTATAGCATGTCTTTCTGAATTAGCACGAGAAGAAAGTGGACCAGCTTTATACATCCTAAGCTGCGTCATCTTGTATGTGGAAGCGTACGCCGAAGACAAGTACGAGTATTGGGTTTGAATTTGAATCGAAGGAGCGCGAGGTCGGCGTCGACGCGTTTGTCTAGAAAATACCATTGCCGGTGGACGCAGACACCAGAATCACCGGTGGCGAGCTGTACTTGCTGTTGACGTGCGAAGCACCGACCATCTTTGAATCAACGTCCTCGCTGATCTCATCGAGCAAGCAGTTGCTGAGCAGCATCTTCTGATACAGGTTCTCCTGCCTAATGCCGTTCCGAGCTCGCACCCGTACCGGTGCCCGATAGCTGTTCCCTGCCCTTACTGCTGTCCTTGGTGCCGTCCTTTTTTCTTAGCTGCGGCTGAGCCGTCTTGTGGTGGAAGTCAAAGAGCACGAGATAGTGCACCTGTCTGGTTGCGTTGACTGCAGCTGAATCGTCGTACGCGTCGACTGCTGTGGCCACGCTCATGATATCGCGGCTGTTGCTGCTGCTTGTTGCTGCTCGCTGCACTGTTAGCGCTGTTCATAGTTTGCACGAGCGGCAACGCAGATGCCAGATCCAAGGAGGCCGTCTACACGTTATCAAGGACGTGCAACGACTTCGAGGAGGGCGCCGAGGGGTTCGAACTGATGATCCCGGAACCTGGACTCACGGTGACGCCGCAAGCCAAGCACGGCCTCGTTGAAGCTTAAGTCGCTACTGCGTCTTGGAATGATGCGGAGGAGGAGCTGCTACTGCTTCTAACCTTAAAATAGCATCTTTGATGCTTGACTTTGGATTCTTAGGCGGAAACATCGTACTCGTAACTAGTTCATAAAGTGTTCTTTACGAACCTCGTTACGACCCTCGCCTTTGGCTCGTGCCTTAGACCTCTTGGTTCGTGAATAAAAGTCTGTGTGAACTGAAACGAAATATACTATGTTGGTACGGGCATCAATTCGGTCTAGGCTTAAATCTGCGACAACTTTTAATAAAAACACTAACGATTTGCATGATTTCGGCATGATATCCAAACTTTGTATCACTAAATTTTGCTGCTCACTCTAATCGAAGTGGCAAACATTTCAATTAGTATCATCTCTTCTCTAATGGGTCTGTTCGAAGCGATTAACGCGGCGCTTTGAGCGCAATGTTGAAAATGTGAAGAACGCGTGTTCTTAACGTTTTCGACAATTATTACACGGCGCGAACAAATCAGCTGTTCGCTAGATAGGTATAAATACAAATAGCTGTCGTTGGCTCAGTGGTTAGCACGCTAGCCACGGATACAACGCTGTCAAGAGGGATTGGATTTAATCCCCGGTCAGGGCACTCAGATTTTTTTCTAAAGGTTCTGGTCGGGAATTTAATCTATGACTTTAATTAGCTTGAAGAACTTAGTTTTACGATTATAATAAATTATAATAGCGATGTGAGAAAAATAATAACTGAATAGAGAAATATAAAAGTGATGAATAAAGGCGCACGTGCACAGTTGTTAGAACCCAAAAAGATGAGAAAGTATATAAAAAGGGCTCTAGAAAAAATAAGGTCATGCGAGACCAGATGATAAAGATGCGATATCTATGATTATAACAGCGATATCAATATGTAATGAAAATAATATGTAATGACGAAGATGTAATTTGTAAATAAAGTACGCTGTACATACCCATAGTAGGTCAGTTCGATATAATATAAAAAAAAAAGTTTTTATACAGTAGCTGCAGTATACCTATACATATAAATATGGCGACTAGCTGATTTGTGTGCGCCGTGACTCGCAGCCCGTGAGTCAATTAGCATTTTTCATAAAATGATCTATTTGGTCCGTCAGATGGATTATTAAAAGATATTAGATGCGTATTTTTGCTTTTTTCACATAAACAAGAACTAATTAAGATAGAGCTAGTTGAAGTTCGGAGTAAGGGGCAAAATGTAATCTTGAAAATTTTGACTTGGAATTGAAATTTCCTAAACAGTTATGAAATCCCATAATAATTGCTTTCTAACAATAATAAACGACCTAGTAAGTGAGGTGCGTTGAAATTCAAAACATTCGCTTTTTAATAAAGCCCTTAAAACGTCTCTATAAATAACGTTTTTAAACAGAAATTGTAGTCATAAAATTGAAACCATAATTCAATGCCGGTCAAGTTTTAGTTATCCTTGCGGTGCAACATGCCATTCACAAAAGACTTTTGTATTCTATAGTACATAATCCTTATGACACTTTGATTGCAATTCTTGAAATGACTAAAATTTGTTTTCTAAAATGTAATTTGATACTTTTTAAAGGTTTCATAACAAATCTAAAATTTTCAAATTGAAAACATCAAACTTTCTCAGTCTTTTATGTTCAAAAAAAAGTAGGCTACTGGATAAATTTATTAGATGAATCTGTTTAATTTTATGTGGGTGTGGATGAGTGTGCACGTTTACATCTGCTTCAACCACCTTAAACAGTTTACAGTTGATTGAGATTGAATCGGTCTATTCTATTTTCTATTTCTGTTAGTATACATTAGTCGTGCCATTAATGCAAAAATACTGGTCCACACAAATTAAACTGCTCGTTGTTTATGTATTTATTAATATTAAAACATAAAAACGGTTATGAAAAAATCAAAATTTTTTTAGAAATATTGAAAGGTTCCAGGGCTGGCAAAATATTCTCATCGCCCTGTTTTTCTAGACATTAAACCATAAGGTTCACTTATTAAACCAAACCTACGAATTAAATTGGAACCTATTCGGATGAAAAATGTATGAGTTACTCGAGAGTCTCGAGGCTCATGTTTTTTTTTCTTTTTTTCTTTTTTGTAAAGTTCTCGATGGCTTAGTGGTTAGCGTGCTAGCTTCCTTGCCTGCCAGACTCGAGGTCAAAGGGGTTCGATTCTCGTCGAAAAATTTTCGGGAATTTCGCTTCTTGGACTTTTTCGGTTGGAAAAGTTTCCGTGGCACCAACACACATTCTTCCTGATTCTAGCGGACTTTAACTGCAGTTTCTCCTGATGATGCCTGGACCTGGGGGGCCATCCCTCCTTGGGGACATCGTCAGCGCACCCTGACGCTTGGGCGGTGGGTTCCCGCTGACAGCGTGTAGTCTTGCCAATTCCCGTCTGGGAAGCCAGAAGTCTGCCGTCCTGGTAAATGGATAACCGACGAGTCTTCTCCGGGGGGGCCAACACCTGGGCCAGTCCATCCAGAGAAATCGCTATCAGCCCTGCAACTATCGGTGCGGCTGGGCTAAAGATGTATGAGTGAAATTCCTTCGCTCATTAGTCTTATTCCTGACCAGGATGTGTGAGTGTGTGTGTGTGTGTGTGCGCGCGTGTGTGTGTGTGCGTGCGCACTTTGTGTGTGTGTATAGGTGTGTGTCTCTCTCCCGTCGTCCCTGAGGCTACTTTAACACCTTAATCTCCCGAGTTTCGCCCTGATGCCTAGAGTACCAACCAGATTTCTCCCTTGGTCTCATGATCGGTCATCGAATTTCGCCGCTATTTCTCATCTTTCCACTATTTCTCTGCTTGTAATACTTCTTTCCTGGGTCAACACCTATATCTGAGTCATAGCCTAACGGGCTGGTGCTCTCTCGGGGAGGATGATTTTAGTCGGTAGGTGCCCGTGATGATTAGTATCACGTAGTGTTATTACACTATAAGCCAGGGTGAATCCGACACTACCTATACAGTAGCCATGTGTGCACGTAAAGGCGTCTTTAGAAGATCTCCTCGTTCCCGCTATCAAAAAAAAAAAAGGACTCATGTTTTTGCACATTTATAGTACGCAACACGAACTGCGACAGCAACTGGGCCCTTTCTTACCTCACAACTCAAATTTCGTTTATACTAATTTACATACATTGATGTATACCTGGTTACAAAAAGAAAGATACTCGTATATAGCAGTCATACCTGAAAATTAAAGAAAACAATGGGTAAAAATGGTTTTTTCCTGTAACATTTAAAAATTATATTTTAGGTATGTATAAGGCCGAGATCAATTGTCAGGCTCAGTAAACATATTTAACAATTATTTTAATATGCCTCGGTCTCGAATAAATGTTGCAATTGCCGTAAAAAAATTCTTATCGTTTTTACGCACCACGCTTTCCCTAAAAGATCTAAACGAGATGTTTTGCTGAGATTGCCCACATCTGTAAAATGCTCAGGTAGGTAAAATATTCTTTCAATCTAAGTAACTCACAAGTGCATCCGCCTTTTTGTTCATGGTGACCACTTTATCTATTTCACAAAACAACTAATTGAATAAATTTGTTATTAACTTTTGTAACAATAATTGTTTTTTTTTACTTTTTTTTTGTAATGACGTTGAGCTTGTTGTCATGATCCCCACTGTCTCGACCCTTGCCTTGTGGTCTACATTTTCTGCAAGAAAGTCTTGGAGATGCACTTTATGCGTAGATATTTGTACATCTTGAATATTGGTCAAAAATAATCGTCGTCGTCGTTGAGCACAAAAATGAGCAGTATCAATTAGAATTGAACGTTGACCTAGGATTCTAACCCAATCGTTTATTCGCAAAATTTATGTGGTTCCAATTCTCGTCTTTATTTATACTTACTTGCTTATTTTTTCGTCAGATTCTATTGTCATAGTCGCAACGTTTTCAAACAGCCAGTAGGTAATATTGGTTCCATTGAGTTTGTCCAACAATTTCAAGAATCAAGCGTATTCGTAGAATAATATTCCACTTCCATTAGGGTCTACCGATGAAAAAAGATAAAAATAAAAACAAAATAATCAACATTTGCTATGTTTTTTTAGCACATCGAAAATGTGTAACATTGGTTCATATAATTGCAATTGATTTTATTATAAGCAGAAATAAATGTCAACAAATTATTTACATAGGCTACATCAAGTTTTTAGATCTCACAGCAAGAACACCGTATCACAAAAACCTTGTTAAGCTATGATAAAAATGTTTAATTGAAAAACGAAAAAAAACAGGTGTCGTGGGAGTATGTCTGCCCTGCCATATTTACGCAACGCAAACTGCAAAATACCGCGTTCTATTGCCAACATTTTGAAAATTAATAGCTCGCGTCTATTCAAGATTTTCAATTACTAGGAGGCTCCGCCCCCCGCGCGCTCCGCATGCCAACCCCCGCCATTTAATCATATTAATTTCTATGATTTTTTAAGAAAAATCAAATGATTAGCCATTCAGAACCTAAAATTATTGTTTTTTTAATTGATATTCCTCTTTATTCAATTTTTCATAATCTCGATTTCAAATTTACCCATGCTTGACCCGTCTTAGCCAATCACAAGACGAATAAAGTGGCTTCATCACGTGACCTATCACTTTTTTCTATATAGATAAACTTGATAGAGTTTCGATTTCGTAGAGGCCAGGATGTGAAAGCAATGTTAGCAAGATCGGCTGTTAAGATTTTTCTCATCTTTTGTAACAATTTATCTCATAAATCATTCATAAAGAAGTTTTTGGCCAATAGTAACATTTTGATAATATTTTTCATTACTTTTTATGTCAAAGCTAAGAACGCTTAAAACAACAATACTATAGGTATGTAGAGTACCACTTGAATAAAGTTGAGACTACATGCGGAATCGGGCGTGTAGCGGCCGACCGCGCCCCGCATCGATGCGGCCTTTCAATGACTGACAGCCCGTGTGAAAGAATACGCTGATTAAAAATTAAATCATGCAATCCTTTCAATTGGTCGAATGTAATAGATTTTAAATTGACTTCGTACGGCCAAAAAATTACAAATAAACTTCTTACGAGCTTCCAATTTTTTTAACTTAAGTAAGAATTTTTTTCTCTCTAAAGATATTTCTCCCCGCGTTCCTTTAATCAATTGCGCAAACTGGTCTAACACATACTCTTCAGGAGACAGCATCAAATAAGTATAACAAGGAATATACAACAAAAATTACCGTCCAAGCTTCGTCTTTTCGGATTGGCCGAGCTCAATTCATTGCATAGTGATCTGCCGAGTAGTAAATCTATTGGGACGATGTCTCTTATCGTACCTTTATCAATTTCACGAACGTCGCCTAAATTGATAATTTCCCGTCCAAAACTACATTGACTGACCAGCATTGCTTGGTCGTCAATCTCACTGGCATAATAACAGCCCACTTCAAATTTTCAATTTTCCAGGGCCACAAGTCCTATAATGTGATTATTAAAAATTAGTACGCGCTTAAAAGTTTGATCCACAATCTCTTTAAGACAACAAACATACATCATGATGTACATAATACAAATTCAATTACCAGTACTAATGCCGTCAAAGAGAGATAATACCCTGATTTTCTTTGTCTCCACGATCGGGTTGGTAATTGTATGATCACATGTGGATGACCTTAGGCGATTCTCAATAAGCCTTCTCAAGTGCGAATTCTTACTCCTTTACATGTTCCATACTGTGTTGCGATACTTAGCATTACATGCCCTTTTTTCTACAGTAGCCACCTAAGAAACAGTATTTAAATAAATACCAATTCTTTAAGTATCAGTCATTTACAATTAAGACAGTTGAAAAATTAGAGATAATTGAACAATGTTTACCCTCTATATAAGAGATCAGGGACTATACCTGTTCAAATCAAATTCCTCTATATTGGACACAAACATGACAATAAGGTTGGTGTATCTTTCAGCATCCCTTTTCAGCTGCTTGCATGTCTTACGGGAGGAAGGCATTGTCACTGCAGACATGTTTATGACAATAAGGGAGAACATACAATTGTGTGATATATAGTACTTTATGATTGACAAGGAAACGTAGAGACAGAGCTGCTTCATGTTTTATTAATTACAATGTATGGCTAAGTACTTATATTCGATACAGTCTACAACAAGATACAAGTTTTTACTTACAAATAATAGCACGCTATACTTCTGATGGGAATCGACTTGTGTTGCACAGTAAAAAAAATAAGAACTTCTTAATCACATTACCAACCTATCAATTATCTCCAAGAAATGAAAAACCATACAGTATCCTCTCGTGCAAAGTCTTTCGTAAGCAAATTTTAAAACATTTTGAACAAACTCCACTGCAATATGTTCGTATTAGAATACATGCAAACTTTACTTGTGGCACACAATGCTTCGATTGTCTTCAAATTTTTCTATACGATAAACTCTATTTGGCTCGTAAACTATTCTATGAGGTACACAAAAGCGGTTATAGTTACATATACAGCTTGCACAAAGACAATACTGCGTACATACCCCGTAAACGATGAAAAATAACCAGCTGTAAATGTAGCTAATACTAAAGTTACAAATAGTAGCTAAAAATTAAGCTGTATGCATGTGTTCATTCAGCTCTATTTGAGTGAATTTACAACTGTACCTTACATCTGCTCTTTCAACTCAAAATATAGCTGTGTGTATAGGTACGTAGACCAGGTAAAAAAAAATTTATTTGCTTACACATTAATGTACACAAAATTAGTGACCACATCTTATGCTATCGAGAGGATGAAAACACTTAAAGAGAGTCACATACATGTTATTTCACGGCTCGTATATTGACTTGCCTTTATCAGTCAACTTTGTAATGTTGTTATGTGGTTTTTTGTTTGCTCTGACTAAATTAATTACAAACATGTTGCCATGTAGCTTTGAAATGTAGTTTTCTCTTGTTGCCATGACTGTCTGTACAGATGTATTATTTTCTCACCTATACGATGTTTTATCCTGAAGAGGCCTTCAGTAAGAAGGCGAAATATTGATTAACTGATAGAATAAATATAGTCATGCTCTAATCACTGTGTGGTTTATTTGTACATTCTACATTACTTAAAGAGAGTCACCAAGCTAATTTATAATATTTTCGAGTTAACAAGTAAAATATTGTCATTGTTAAAAAAGATGATAACTTATTTAACTACCTGCGATGCTCATCGTACTGGTACTAGTATCTTAGTGTGGCCTTGGGTCTCAATGAACTATAAGACTCTAGTATACCAGTATTATGCTAAAGGTACAGAATTGTGTCAAGACATTTCATTTACATTATAAATACGTAATAATTCAATTTCATACACATCATTACTATTATTATTTTTGATGAATAAAGTAAAATAAAAGTATAAACAAAAGTTATTGGTCACATTCGATTTTCCATCTTTCCGGAAGTTTACGAATTCTGAAAAAATTCAAGTAGACTTATAACCCAGCTAGGAAAAGTACACTAAAATGTCAGCATAGTGTTATAAGATGCGTGCGAGTAATAGCCGAAACACCGTTCGTCGGGGCTTATTCGCCCCTACGGTCATATTCAATTTTCCACCTTTTCCGAAAGTTCAAACATTCTGGAAAATTCAAGTAGACTTGTAATCCTGCCGGAAAGAGTCTACTGCAATTTCAGCATAGTGTTATTAGATACGCGCGAGTAATAGCCGAAACACCGTTCGTCGGGGCTTACTCGCCTCTATGGTCATACTCAATTTTCCACCTTTTCCAGAAGTTCAAAAATTACGAAAAATTCAAGTAGACTTGTAATCCTGCCGGTAAGTGTATACTGGAATTTTAGAGATAGGCGGCGTTATGAGATAGGCGCGAGTAATAGCCGAAACACCGTACGTCGGGGCTTATTTGCCCCTATAATCAGATTCAATTTTCCTCATTAACACAGTTAAGCACAGGTGGGGGTAGGTACCATCCTAATACCTAGCGGCCACATTATTTCCGATTAAAGCCATTATAAGCGTTCTTTTTCATCGTACTATCGCTCTATTTGGTCGATTAATAAATAAGCTCGATATGCTTATGAAACATTAGTAAGAAAAGGTGAACAATCAATAATAATCAACAAAATATATTTTAATGCATCAACTGGTGCTTTTCACCGACACAGGTGGTTTTGGGTTTAGTTCAGCCACTATATATAGGTAGGAAAGGCTTGACTTAAGGGGCAAATAGTAAATTTCAAGCATGACGGTGGCCTAGGCCACGCTATCACAGCAAAAAGGGTTGACGAATTCCAGTGGTTTACATATATTTATGACTAGGGCGCGGTGGCTCGGTCGGCTAGGTCGTGGGTCGGTACGCGAGAGTCCGTGGTTCGATTCCCGGCCAACGCGACTTTTTCGAGCAAGCACCTCTGTGATTTTTCACGTGTGCTTTTATTCCCCGCAATGCTCCTCGTGAAGGTGTGGGTGACCTTCTCGCAGCAACATTGCCTAATGTACCCCCTACCTCCCTCCATGTAATGGGGAGGCCTCCCATTCCTCATCCCCCTTCCCTTTCTCAACTGCTCAGTATCCAGAGTAGTGCCCTTACCTAGGAGCCGGACGTAAAGCAGGATAATATAAAAAAAAAAAAAAAACATATAGTTATGTACTTATTGTACCTATAAATGAAAGGGAGCCACGATTCAAGCATGTGCATGATACCATATTTTTTGCCGTTTTGTTCTCGTTCAGAGTAATATTAAATAAATTTAACTTGTAGGATGGCTATAGGAAACTTTAGTACGTGGTAAGTTTTCCATCTAACATCACTCGCTAATATAATATAAAGCCTTTTTCATGAAAAATATTTATGTTACGTAAATATCTACACTACAACATTTCTATTTTTAGGAAGAGTAATCGCTTAATGAAGACGAAGAATGCGCTGCGCAACAAATCTTCTGTTATAAAATCCATCTATTATAAATGTTTTCCTAACAGACATAAGGTGAACAACATTAACCTGGAGTTTATAAATTTGTATTCATTATATTGAGTACAAATTATGGTAGCTTAGATTTCCAAAACATACTCAAAAGTACATTATGAACAATTTTACATAAGTAGAAGTTATACAATTGTTTTGTTAAAAATTATCCATGAAGGAAACAGGAAAAATGTTAAAATAGTAGTCTTTTTGAAATGTGGTTGTTTTAGTAGTGTGTTTCAAGTTTTGATAATACTTATAATTTTTTGAGTTCGAATCCGGTTCACGATTACATTTTCTGTTACGTGGCAGAGAACGACTTCTATGGCTGTATTTCCTTTTCATCTTAACATTATATCTATAGTAAGTACTTATGTATCATTATGGTAAGTCACAAAATATATGTAAGTAAAGAAATGCACACCATATCAGATATTGTTTTATGAAGGCGATCCACCTCCTCGGTTCTTATTTTATACTTCATAATAAGGCTTTTATTACTAAAATGTAATTGTTTGTTGCACTGTAAAATGTAAAATATACCTATATAATATTGATTGATAATAGATACATTTTTCCATACAAAATTATATGCTTACAGTCTTTAGCTTCTGGTTCTCTTCTATTGCTGAAAAAATAATTATATTGTGATAAAATTCGAATACATAAGATAACAACTGTGAGAAACACCGCTATACCAACCTTGTTAATAAAGGACACATATGAGTAGTCATAGAATCATCTTCATAATAATTAATCCCAGAGTCATCATACAACAGTTTTGGCTCATTTACTTCAGCACTTGTAACAGTACTTGGAGCGATACGCCTTACATGGCTCAAAACTTCATTTTGTATATACATGGACAACTGAATACTTGACCCTGGTTCAAATCGTTGTAGTTGTGGATTGTAGTTAATGATGCTTGGTGGATTTAGATAATCCAGGAGCTGAATGTGGGCATCTATTTGCTTGCTAATCATTTTTTGGTTGATGTCAAGTGCAGTGGAGTGAACAATAACTGGAACAGTTTGTTAATATACTTTTTGATCAGGCGGCTTTGCCCCTTAAAGATCATTGACTTTCGGGTTTATCGGCTTAGCAAGTGGCACACTCCAATGGTTTTTAGCCGTAGTTGGTAAAGGCGAAAAATACGAAAGATAGTGTAATTGGGAAGGATGTTGATGAACAGGCAAAAAAGAAAAATACTGTATTGGATGTTGAGATTGCACAGAGGATTAAATCGGGTTTGATTGCTCTACGCAGTCCTGTGATTTCTTCGGCAAATCATTTTGATGTGCTTCAGTTTTCCTGTTCTCCTTGGTTTTGTAGGTCGTGGTTGTGGATTCGGTAGTTTTATTACCTACTAAACAATAAATCGATTTTATACAATTTTTATAGAGCTTTGTATTGGAAACAGTAACTGTCATTACAGAGACTGTACAAACGATTCAACTAACGAAGGCGATTGTACAATTTAATTAACAAAAAAGGATTCAACATAGCCTTATTGTGAGACTCACCTCTTCTTGGCCAATTTTTCTTTTCTTTCAAGTTCAAGTGCCCACGCTGCCAAATAACTCTCTAGAACTCAAGTGAAACACGCCTCGTCTTTACACTTTTCTTCACCTGTAATGTAGAATGCTTTGTGTAAGCTGATAAATGTACAGCTTTTCCGCCTAAAGCAGTTAATTTTACCACTAGTTGCTACTCACAGAGTTGTTTTATGAGAGGTATTGTCTCTGCTCACACTTGATGCCGGTGTCTTATGGTCTTGGTGCTGGTGCCAGTGCCTGATTTCATGAAGAATGAAGAGAAAACGAATTGTAGGGTTGTCCGATATGTACGCGCGCCTAAAATATTCGGTTAGTACTTAAGTTAATTTGAGAAGATCATCTTTCCAGAACACGCGGTTTCTTATCGTAACGCTCAGAGCACTCCAAGCTGATCTTGAGTGCGCAGTATTTGAATATTTTGTATTGTAAATAAATTTAGTATTTTTGAAATCGAAATTATTGGTATTGTTGCTTGCCTGCTCGTTGATTGTAATCGAACGGAAGCTTTATTATGCAAGATAATACACTAGAAATTAAGCAATAGAAAATCTTTTTTTTTTACACAAAAGAAAAAAAGCCACGTGCCTCACCTCTCGAAAATACCGACCAATTAATCGAGAAAAAAAAGTCGCACACGAAATTTTGCTTGGCCAACAATTATGCCGGAATGATTATCTTAGCATGACTCTTTTTTGTTCTAGCTTTGATTTTTTCTAGGCGAACAGTAAACGAACACACCTTCTTTTTTTCTTTAGCGTTTTGCCCTTATCACCTTATTGCTATCGACTAGTCAATTGGCCTTCCCACGCATTTATCATCCAAACCACTCTTAAACTAATCTTTGTGATTTTTGGTGATTTCATCAGATGAAACCAGGAAAACGTTTGTTATTTTTAAGCTAACTACTGTCTCATTTAGTAAAGTCAATCAGCGTTTAAACATGGGAGTGAACTTGCGGAAAGAAAAACAGAAAAAAAAAATATTATTTCTGAAGACGGTCAAAGAAACATATGAAGAGAAAAAGGTTTTTTTATCGTCATTTGATCGCGATATAAGTAATGAATAGTTCAACCTTTAATTTTCTTGCTTACTGACTCCTCATATAACAATTGCATGCGAAATTTGGAGTTCAGTTATTTATGTTGCTGATAACCCAGAAAATCATTAATTTTTATAGAATACTGTTCCCTGCTAGACCGTTGTTAGAAGAAGAGTAAAATATTTTTATTTACCATGCTACCTGAACTCCAGCATTCTTTAAAGAAAACTGTTTTGTAACAATGTAAGGAGGATATAGAATAATTTCAAAGTGCTTGAGGAAAGGGCTTATTGAGGCTATTTGCAATGACTTGGCTTTGCTCCCACAACTTTTAATGATATATTAGAAATACGACACATAAAAATTTGAATAAAATTATTCTCAATGAACCTATGTACTACAAGTAGTCAAATTTACAGATAAATATTGTTATGAGTGATCTTTCACCCATAAACTTCTTGAAAATTAGATATAAGACGACCTCTTCGTCCAGAATATGTATAATAATTAAAATGATTTCTTTGAAACTGTTCACTTATCATAACATTTGGGAACATAAAACTTTTTTATTTAGAGCCTAAATTAAACAAAATTTTCTGAAGTATCAATTTTTCGTTGCAATAAGCTAGTCCTTAAACTTTTTATGCAAGTAAAGTAAATACCATATTTGAGACTAAATAAATTTAGTGCAAGCCGAAAATACTAATTGTTCTGATAGAACTGCTGTACTTTATGATTACGAGGCTTCATTTGTTGCTAAGTGCCATTAGCTATTTTAGTATGGTCTGGAGTACGATATCTATATCTAACTTAACTAAGGTTTCTCATTTTTGACCAAATTTATGAATGAAAAATACTTGACCTTGGAAGAGTTGTATGAACGTAAATAAATAACTCAGAATTAGAAGAATCAGGATTTCATATGAAATACTAATGAATTAACAATCAAGAACTTGTGCAAGGACACGCGATCAGTTAAGAGCTGTAGAGGGAGTACAGAAAGAAAACTCTCAGATGTTGTTCATATTGTGCACCGTTTCATTAGTCTTCATGTAGTTGGTGCGAACGTGCATATATGTATACCTGTTTGAAAAAAGGTTTATTGTATTATTTACAACATAAATCATCGATAATTTACATAAATTAACGCCGATACAGTTTAAAAAACTTATAAATTACATGAACCCCAAATTTTTTTTTTAAATTATGATAAAATCCAAAAAGGTAAGGAAAATTTTTGCACTACATCGATATACTGAAAGCATTGCAAAACACACAAAAATTTAAATTTCTAAAAGACGGCATGGCTAAATGACCCGAAATTTCAATACGTTATAACTAAAAGTATCTGTAGTAGTATATCAAGTTTTTTGACAGAATCTGTTGAGCGATTTTTTAAAAATTATTATAATGTCTGCTTTTAACGGGGTTAGCCTATACTTCCAATGTTAAAAGGTCCAACTTTGAAGCTTTGTATCAAAAATCGGCACTGGCAATATTTTCAAAATTTAGACGAATGATGTATAGCAATATCACAAAGTGATCTCCAAAGATTGAGAAAAATCTGTTGTAAGTCGATTTTTGGACCAACTACCTACTGTAAAAGTGATCCATCGCGGATAATGTCAGACTAACGAAACGTTGCTCATTATTGACGACATTTGGAAGTTTCCTCACCAGCTTTCAACAGATCGTGTGCTCATACACACACACACACACACTGTCTCACACACATACATACACACACACTCTCTTTCTCACACACACACATACACACCCAAAGACATTTAACAAAAATGGTGTATTTTGATTGTATACTCAACAAAAAAATTTTCATGTGAAAAAAAATTTTTTTTCGACCGATGTAATTTTCATATTTGTTTCCTCGATAAAAATATTTGTCGGGTGGTTTACCACAGTGGCCACGTGCACCCCGGTCTGCTGTACTTATTACGTATTCCATATGATCACATGCAACAGCAAACCTCAACAATAAGTTTTGTCTCTACCTCTCCCCATTGCAACTACAGTGACCAATATACCTATAATTTTATCGTCTATAACCCAGACCTGAAAAAAAGTATTTTTTTAGATGATTTCATGTGAATACCTGTATCCGAAGTAATTTGGTGAGCAGAAACCGAATCCGCTGTCAGAATCAGCCTATTACGTCAAGCTTTTGTGTTATCCTAACCTCAATGTTCGAAAACAGCCATTTTTACATGTTTTTGAGGTTATATCGTATCTCGATTTATTTTTGCGTTTATTAGATAATACCATCGAATAGTACAGGTCTTCCCCTACAATTTTTTATTTCGAACACTTCAGATACGATTATTTATCTCTGAGTTATAAAAGTTTTATTGCAAGTACCTTTTCCTGTATTATTTTGATTACGCAAAACTGCTTCGTTTTTTGAGGTTAGGAAAAATCAGTGATGTGTTCAGTTGAAAACTCAGTATCGTTTCGTAATCAGCGATAAAAAATACATAAGATTAAGCATTAATTACAATTTTCGGACGTCCAAAATTATGTAAAGTCAAGTAAAATAGCTGCCTCAAGATGATTTTAACTATTTGCAGCCGTTATATGGGTCTACCATTTTGAATTTTAAAAGAAGCCTGATGTCAAACCAGAGTCTGTTAACTAAGCGTTAGTTTTCACCCATAAAATATTTTTGACGAGTTTTGGGCACAGCTTTCATATGGTTAGCAGGTCAGTACATAAAAAGGTAATTGCAGTAAAATTTCCATAACTCAGAGATAAATAATCGTACCTGAAATGTTAAAAATTAAAATCGTTGGAAAAGACCTATACCATACTATGGTATTATCTAATAGAAGCAAAAAAAAATTGAATCACGGCATAACCTCGAAAACACGTGAAAATGGCTATTTTTGAACATTAAGTTTAGTATAACTTAATATCCTGACGTGATATGCTGATTGTATTAGCAGATTCAGTTTTGGCGCATGAAATCACTTCGGAAGTAGGTATGTACATAAAATCATTAAAACCTTGCAGGTCTGAGTAATTATTATGAGATTTTAAATATTTTTAGTTGCAGTTAGATTACAAAATTCATTACTTAGTACTTTAATCATTACTTTTTTACGTACTAGTTTATGTAATTTACTGTTTAAAATAATTTTAATAGCTCTCTTTCATTTATTTCACAGGAAATTAGAAATGAAATGTAACCTTCAGACCGACTTAATTTTTATTAAGCGTGGCACTTATCTCAATATGGATAGTAAGTCAAGCGTTGTTAGTAAAGTCATTTAAAATAAAAGTGACAATCATTTAAATGGGGGATATAAAGTAGAGATGGAATGGTCTGATAACAATAGTGGCATTTATTTAACCCCCAGTAGTAAGATCGATGACGATAGTCCAGATACTACTTTATTAGACAATGGCTATATTACTAAATATGCGTGTACATTAGAAATTTTTGAACGTGAACGAGATGACAATTGCGTTCTACCGAATCGTGATAAAACTACGATGATAGAAAACGATTCGATTTTTGAAGTTGATAACGTTGAGAATCAGATGGATGTGGAGAGAAATAGAAATCCAGTAAAAAATGAATGTACTATTAAGATGGTATTAAATACGTTTACTGACGAGATTCTTGATGATTCTGCAATCAAAAACCAAAACAATCATTCAACGAATCTCGACAGTGAAGTACTCATTGATGATGCAGAAAAAAATTACCGATTATTTGTAGATTTTGTTTACGTCATGTACGAAATGCAAACGTCATACTGCAGTCACACTGAAGGTGCACAAACTTGTCGGTTTAGTGAATAGCGATGGTTAAAAGAAAAAACAAATAAATTTGGCTTGCTATCGAAATTAATTTTTCGCTGTAATTTGTGTGGATACGAGGCTGTCGTATGGTCAGAACCACAAGATGATGCGTACATGGATATGAATACTGCAGCTGTCAGCACATCCGTACATATAAGAATTGGTTTTCAACAGCTAAAGGAACTCTGTCCAGGCATGAACATCGATAGCATGTCTGATAAAGGTTTTAAAGAAACCCAAGATATAGAGCATTATAAGTTGTTACATGTAACACAAGCTAGTTTAGAAAAAGCTGGCAAGGGCGCAAGAGAATTTGCAATAGCTGGAGGTCACGTTACTTCAACAAGAGTATATATACTACAGACTGTACTGACGGAAGTTAGGGAAAAAGATCTTATGGTACAAATTATAGTTCGTTGTCAGGAGCTGCCGTTATAATTGACAATCACACAGGAAAAATTTTATTCTACGGAATAAGACATAAGTATTGTATTACCTGTGCTAGATATAAGAATCAAGATAAATGTCCAAGGCATACTTGTTATAAAGACGTTAATACTAATAAGCCTTTAACAGCTATGGAAAATGATATTATTTTAGAAGGATTTAGATGCAGCCTGGAAAAGCATGGTTTGATATATAAAACAAGTATAACTGACGCTGATAGTAATGTATACAAGTCAATAGTTGATAGCAATGTACATCGAGATCGTAACATTGTACCTTAAAGAATCCCATGCACAAATCATCTACTTAGAAATTTATCAAAAAAATTCGCTGCTTTATAAAAAATTACACAAGCAAGAGGTCAACCTAGAATCAATGGTTTTGTTTCTCTCAGAAACATTGTAAAATCACATGTTTTTTACCTTCGACAGACAATTGAACAGGTGATTCCTAAAAGAATAAATGACAAAAGTAGCTGGGAAAATAAAATTGAAGAATTACATAAAGATTTATTGAATATTCCATATCATATTTTCGGTGGGCATAAAAATTGAAGCGGTCGCGGAATTATTTGTGATTTAGAAGCAAAAAACTGTGTACCAGATCTACTAAGAGTTGGCCTCCATCAAAAAGTTGACGAAGCGATCAAGTATATAGGTCAATTTAGTAAAAGTCTATTACACAAAGCCATCAATAATAAAGCTGAAGCAGTTAACTCTATTATATGTCACACAGTAAATAAAAAGAGAGCTAATTACAGTTTAACCAACCAGTATAATACAAGAGTTTCTATAGCTGTGACACATTGTAATGAACAAGAATCTTTAATAAAACTGTTCGTAAGTATGGATAAAACAGTACCAGAAATACTAATAAGAGATACTAATCAACGATTACAGAAAGTTTTACAAACACGACTAAGAAGAGCAGAGTATGGCAGGAAAGGACTATGCGAATGTTTACAATGCAAACAAGTTTTACGGTAATGAACATATTGACGTGGACAAACCACTTAAAACTATTGATGAATTAAAGAAATAATTTCTGGAACAGTTGAAGGACAATAAAAAAAAAAAGAGAAAATTGAACAAGATACTATGAATCAGAGACTAATGCCGTTGTGGAAAGCTTTAAGAAAAAATTTATTGACTGAATGTAATTTCAAATTGGCTTGCAATTGGAATCCGAACACCAGCTGCGCATCAAAATTCAAACAAATTTTATACCTGCCCATCAGCGAAGGCATTCCTAGTTTAAAATACGGCATTGAAAAAGAAGAAGTGGCTAAAAAAGGACTGCAGAAAATTTATTTGGATGTGAGAGATTGCGGGTTATTTATTAATAAAACATTTCCAATGCTAGCTTGCTCTCCGGATGGACTCGTGGGGAACGACGGATTAATAGAGATAAAATGCATTTACGTTGCGGCTGACTTGGAAGCTAAAGAAGCAATAAGAAATTGTGAGAATGTAAGATATATATTTAAAAAAAAAAATCTCAAAAAAGTCAATACATCACATGCTTATTATTATCAAATTCAGGGACAGCTTCACATGGCAGAAAAAAATTGTCTTCCAGTGATGTACACTCCGAAAAGTATGAAAATCGTTAAAGTAGATGTTTATCATGAATTCTGGAAAAACATAATTCAAAAACACTTAGTGACCTTTTTTATGGACAGTCTTTTACCTGAAATTATTGACAGTCGATTCTGTAGACAAATGCCAATAAGGAATCCAAGTTACACTGAAGAAGCGATCAAGAATAAATCAGCTATTAAAAAAAAGATCCTATCAAACATAAGGACACTGATATTACGTATGTTTCATGTTTAAACAAGCTCACTTTAGTGACGATGACATTAGAAGGTTCAAGGAGTTTTTTAATTGTAGAGAGATCCACGTGAATCTCGTGAGACCTAATGTTTTACCAGTAACAAGTTTGCTAAATGACGATTCTCTAGATGATTTAATTCGAATTCTGCAAGCTACCAATCCATGTATACACATACAAAGTGTTCTGTACATGTACATAAACGATTCTAGAATAGTTGAACTGGTTCATGGAAAGGCAATTTAAATTCTTGGTGGGTCAGCTACTAATCATTAAAGAACTTTTTATTCTGATGAAAAAATCATACACGTGTATGACAGCCTGCCTAGATCAACTAATTTCAAAGTACACGCACAAGAAATGATACATCTATAAGCTTGTTTTCCTTGGATTACAGAAAAAGATATATTATTTGAGAATATGAGAAAACAACCGGATGACTGCAGTTACGGTGTTTATTCTGCAGCGTCAGCTCTTACTCTATTTATGGGTAGAGAACCTACTCTACAGAATTATTTGTTAGACGTTGTCAAAATAAGAAGGCATTTTATCAAAATCATCTCAACAAATCAGCCGTGTCCATTTCCCCGTGAAGGAGAAGGAGAAGAAGAAATACGAGAAGGGGAAACAGAAGAAGAGAATGAAGTTAAAGAAGAAAACGATGGAAATTAAAGAGAAAAAGACTATAAAGATGATGAAGAAGACAGTGAAGATGAAAACGTTGAAGATAAAGTAGAAGAAGAAGAAGAAGACGGAGAAGACGAAGAAGAAGAAGAACAAAATGAAGATGTTGAAGACGAATTTTAGTGATGGAAATAAAAATGATAGAAATAACAAGGGGACTAGGAGTTCAAAAAGTTGAGTAAGTGAAGGAATAACTAAATATTTATAAAACAGCAGGCACGAATTGGGAACTGCGAAACCGATAAGAAAGGTATAAAAAAGGAAAAACAGATATTAAAACTGTAAATTAAACGAGCTCGACAATGACTAACATTGTATTCATCGCAAACACAAGATCGGTATTGGAAAAACCAATAAGAAAAATTGCGTGAAAAATATGAAGAAGAAGGTGAAGTGGAAGAATAGAACAAGAAGTTTTATTTCAATTAATTTTATGATAAAGGCATAAAATTGGTAATCTCCAAACCAATAGCTGATGAACTAGTCGTTTATTCTTTTTTGGGGCACGAAATTGGTATTTGTAAAACCGACAAGCAAAGATAAATGAACTGGAAAAATCATTGAAAGACGAAGTAAATGAAGTCGAAAAAGACAAAGAAGGTGGTATTATTAAAAAGGAACAAAATTGGTTATTGTAAAACTGACAGCCAAAGATACAGAAAGTATCAATAAATAATTTGTAAGCCTGAGAGATCATAGGGCTCCTGGGAGGTCTGTGGGGTTTGAAGATTTTGCATTCCATGGGGCGTTATACTACCGTCATAAGCAGGAGTTCGTCCTCTACAATAAAAATGTTCGTGTTTTTTAAGCATTGTTTCAATCAATGTGTTGTTGCAATTTACATCACCAACATAAAAGAGCGACATCTTCTCTCTTAAACGTCTAAATATAATGAAAAACTTCCTGTGTAAAAATATTTACTATATTTTATTTTATTACCGTGTTATCTTGATACTTAATAATTTGTAGATGTCACACTTTTGCTTATGTCGACAGTAATAGCTTATTATTGTCGTGAAGTTCTTTATTTTTTTTGGATCCTCATAAGTTTCTACATCTAGAAATAATGCTATGCTGATTTTAGGTGGACTCAAGCCATTCAAATAGTGGTAAGTAATTTACGATGAAAAATTTTGAATAACAAAATACAAAAATTGTTCCTTTGATAAAAAAATTTTTGTTCTAGGTCTTGTAAAATATGTTCTGCTTACTTTAAAAATATGTGGCACTTTCTGTTGATGCTGAAGTTTACTTAATATTGTGATGCCAGCTGCTTTCTCTCAAGAATTAGAAAGAAGATATGGCGCTTTCTGTTTATGGTGCAGTTTATTAACTTATTATTAATGTGCTTGCTTCTATTTTAAAGTTGTATTCGAAAGTTATATCAACGTTGATAGTTAAAATTGAGAAATTTTTTTTTAGTACCACGATAATAACTCTATAATGGGAAGAAGTGGGAAAAATGGGAAGAAAAAGGGGAATTGGTTTGATATTGCAATATGTAGATAAACATTTTATGCAGTTAAAACCGCAGCAACCGTAATTTTTTGCGATTAAACTGTGACAGATAAGAAAAGGTTGTGTTCTGGGAAATATTTTGTACACATAACTGTGGGCGTTCGCGAATCTTAAGAATTCGAAGAACTTCCGGATAATTTTGAAATTCACGGTGATTATTTTTTAATTTAATATTTCTCTATAAGTATATGTGTTTGTGTACGTTTTAATTGTCATTGTGTGGTTCTAGTACGAATCTTTTAATCAATAACATTATTGTGTTATTTGGTAAAGTCTATTGATCCACCAATTCACGAGGGAGCGTTACGAGGCAAGTTGAAAAACCTGACGAGGCATTGGAGACCGCACTGCTATCAGGGGAAAAAAAAATTTTCGTGGTATGCCTATTAAACTATGATACTAATTAGTATCTGAGAAAATTACGTATATAAAAGTGCCATTTCAATGTTCATTATGTGTATTTACAATATGTTTACTACTCAGAGCTAAATAAATAAACTTTCCTCTTAATACCTAAATATCATTACGATATAAATAGGAAACAAAAAAAAGTGTACTATCGGTTATGATTGAAATGCAAAAGTCGTATGTTAATCAATTCAATGTATTTAGGGACCGACTGTTTATTTGTTTAATAAATGATATCGTATCTTACATATTATCTGTAATAACTTGCTCAATAATCAGAGGTATTTTATTCTATTGTAGAGCTAAGAATATAAAAGTAAAAAGTGATATGAATGTCATACAAAAGTCTTCAAATAGACATGTAATGGTAAGTTATCCTGTGGCGTAACATCTGCAATATTCATGTAAACGTGCAATTAACAGAATGCCCAACTCGATGAGCAGGTACAGCATTTGAATTCATAAAATATACAGATCATCGTACGCCAAGAATATTAGGAGTTTTAAGATTACCAGTCATACATGCGTTATAATGTACAGAAGCTATGAAACTACATTTGTAAGTTGGAGGGTCACAGTTTTGGTTTTCATAATGAAACAAGGAACATTTTTGTGATAATATACATTAAAAGTTTATATGAAAATCATATGATTTGTGTATATATATTCATAGTGTCTACGATTCATTATTTATTAGTAAAATTGATTTGCCAGTAACTTCACTGATTTCAAACACAATTCACTAGCTAAACGCCCAGAACTGAATCTTAATTTATAATTTCTGCAGCAATCTTGAAAACTGCATAGAAGTATCGACAAAAGTCCATTTAATTATTTTTTTCATAAAAAGGTGAAACCCATAAATGAGTTCAGCTAGTGCAGTCATATTGCAGGTCAACCCTGAAAAGAAAAGTGCATCACACTTTTTGCGAAACGTGTTTGAAATATTTTTTGACAATTACTGAAAACTGTAACTGGCCTGTGCATCAGCAAAGCTCACCATTAGGTGGTTAATATTTGATCTTTGATCTTGCCCATCTCCAAAATTGACAAAAAAAAAACAATTGAAAATGTATTATAAAAATGTTTAGTTAATTGATAATAAATGATAAGATAGTTAATGCAAGGTAAACAACAATCTTAAATTTAGAAAAAATTAAAATAAGTATTAAAACATTATTCACTGAGTAAAGTAAAATACTTGTGACATAGTTTATATGCTGATCTTTGCATCTCATCAATTTAGAAACCTGAAGAATCTTGAATGACATCGTACTCATCATGTTGCAATACCACTCGGTTCGAGAAAATAATACTTCAATCGGTCGTAATAGTATACTCTGGTGGACCGGGCTTCCCCTTTTCGATACGTACGAATAAATGTACACTAAATTTGGTCTATGCGCTGATTATTCTGTTGTCCATCGTACTGTTGGTCAATCCTATTGGCCAGAAAATGGCTTTGAACTTGATAATATGATTTGACAATGATAAACAAGTTTAGCTCACCTGTGTATTTGCAAAACTCAGTCATTATGGGTGACTATTTCTGATATTTTGGTTGTCCTGTGTATGGAATGAAGAATGAAGGATATATTTTTTTTAATATGCTACCAAAGTTAGGATTTTTAATGGTTCTGGGAAATCAAAGAAAAAGCTAGTTATATAATGTCAAAACCAATATTGCAGTGTGTAGAAATAATAAATGTTACACAATATGTGACATATCGATGTACTGAACAATCATTTTAATGTATGGGTATATTAGCATCGCCTAAATAAGTGTACTGAATCTCTGCATGTGAGACAAATCTTATGATTTATTCTTTGCATTTGTTCAACTTTAAAACCTAGAGAATCTCTAATACAATTGTGGTTAGCATGTGTTACAATACCTTGATGTACTTGGTGGGCAACTGTGAGGAAATCATACTTATGTAGTTAAATGCCAACAGTGTACTCTACTGCTGCAGACTTTAGATTCAGCTTAATACACGTTAAATGAAAAATAAATTTGGTGTTTTAAGTTACTTGAGCTAATTTTAAATAGAATACACTTACAGCCAAGCTCCAGAGCCCAGCTCAAAACGACTGCAGTAATCTCGGAAACTGTATGGAGCCACCAATTATTGCCCATAAAATTGTTTACTCCATCAACAAGTGATATAGGCAAGTAAATGTAGAATTGTCTTGCACTGCCAGTCACGGTCTAGCACCGCCAGTCAATCCTAATGAAAAAGATTTCATAAAATTTTGTAAAGCATTGCATAAGATAGGCTTTGACGATTACAGAAACTTCAATTCATAAGTGCATTTGCAAGGCTCAGCTATATATAAGGGAAATAGACCATCTATGATTTCTGCGCACTCCCATACATGGCTCTAGATACAAGCAGTTGAATCACTTTTGCGATGTACAAATGTTATCACTAACGATTAACTATTAACTATATTATTAATGGTTCTTTTGTCTGAAGGTAGGTCTGTGAGAGTAACGTGTCACAGACAAGTCTAAATAATTTACTTTATAAATTCACTTTATGAATTATTATTGTACTGTAGCAGAAACTCACCACGTGCAATAAGCATAGTACTTATCGGATACAACGGCTCACGCTGACAAAAAATATTAAAAAAAACAATCCTGCAAAAGGCAGCGTTTTTTTTGCAGCTATAAATAGGTATATAGGTAGTGTTATAGGCAAACTACACAGCACGAATTGACCGACTACTGGCGAAGTCATCGACTCGGCCAGCTCTCGGCCTCCTCGTCGAGTGTATAACCCGGCTGTCATTGAGACAGCCAGCGGTGTCATGGGACCTGCAAACGCAAACCACGCAAAGAAAGCTTAGTGCCGTCTGTTACCGACAAAAAGTATTACTGTTATGTTTGTATGACCTAGCCTAACCATCAAGTCTGACATCGTAGGTGACTGAAAAAACTAATATTTTGGCAACATTCGTTACACATTTAAAACAAATACTACTGCAAAATATTAAGCGAAAAGGCTTGCAATAAGTTATTTAGATGCTACACTAGGGTGCTTAACACAGTTTTCTGTTGATTTTGATAATTTTATGCAAAGAATGTAAGAGTTCAAAGTAAAAGTTGACTTGCCGCAAAAGGGTGGTGCAAAAAATAGATATTGATTTAATTTCATGTGTTTTTTACAAATTCAAAAGTTAAGCGCTCTTTGTCTATTAATTGTAAGTCAACTCAAGAAATTTCATGTAATTTTGTTAAGTAAACGAGAAGAAAAATAAGTAACGGCAAGACGCTTGCTGACTGACATAACCTCTTCCTCCGACGTCGTCTTAAGGAACAAATTAAATATTTTATCTATTTAAATTCGTGGATGATCTTATATCTACCTAAAACTACATCACTTTTGCTACGTTTCTATGGACTTGCATTTTTCTCTGTCTGTCTGTCTATCTATTTGTCTGCTAGTTGCTAATTTTATGACTTATTTTTAAAATACTTTTACTTTCAAAATCATTATATAATATGCAAAAACATTGAGTTTCAATAAAGATACGAGATGATTTTAAATTTATGATTGATCTCATATGATGGTAAACACAAAATATGGGATTACATATTGCTTCAAAGTCTTCCTATGGGGAAGAAAATAAAAGAGTAGGACGAGTTGATTAAAATAAGCAGAGTATCTACATTTAAAATATAATATAGCGATTAATATAAGTTGACAGATCATCGTTCTCTCTACAACCCCCTGGACATGAATATTCAATAAACAGGCATGATAAGAAAGATAATATAAGCTGTGTGAAGTTTCTGAAATCCAAGATGGTAGCTGACACAAAATGATGGATTGCCTGTTTACACACATTTCTTTAATACATGTATGTATGTTTTTATGTATGAATGTACGTATGTATGTATGTATGTATGTATGTATGTATGTAACTATGTATGTATGTATGTGTGTATGTATGTATTATGTATGTATGTCGAGAATCAAATCTTGTGCTCAAGTTTTGGACCATTTTCCGACATCCGATAAGGGTACAATTTTGCACACATCCTACGTTTCAATGGCAATGCAATATAGCTTTTCTGATTTTGTAGTAAATCCAAGATGGCTGCCACCACGAAATGGTGAATCAGCTATTTTCGTACAACCCCATCAGTATGGATATCAAATAAAAGGGCACAATATGTACAACACAATAAGCTATGTGACGGTATTGAAATTCGAATATGGTGGCTGACACAAAATAGTGAGTCATATTTTTTGTACAACCTCATCAATACAGGTATCAAATAAACGGTCATGATGAGTAAGATATAACAAGCTATTAACAATTACTCATAGTTCAATTAGTCAACCAACTGACAATAATGTTCGATCACCTTTAAATTTATTGCCCCCACGGCTTTGGAATTTATTAAGATAATAAGAAAAAAAATTAAGTCAGCTGTAAGACGTCATTTAAAAGTCAAAATAGTGGATTTCTTTTTTTATATTTTCTACGTTATAGGCATAAGTTGGAAGGATTTAAAAAGCGTAAAATGCAATATGGTGCTTACTACGAAATGGAAGATTAAAAACTTTATTTTATCAACTGACGCATCTGTCATGGCTGTAAAGTAAACCATTATAACAAGCAAATGAAAGCAAGGTGGGAGATATCATTAAAAATCAAATATGACGTCAAAAAATTGCTGTAATTTTTAACACATTTTGTAATAATTTTGACGTTTTACAGGAAAAAGGTGCAAAATCAGCAAAGCGTTAGGGAAGGTGCAAACTCATAAACGAACTTAGGGGCAGAAAAGTTTGAAAAATCAGTAACGTTTATTTGCAAGCATAAATTATTTATATGCGCGTGGAGTGCTAATGAGGTTGTAACTTAGGGCTACTGTATGAATCCAAGCCTAATTTACAGTGGCTTTTTAAAAAAAGTTTCGGGTGGTATTCCAAGTAAGAATCCATGTAGGTTTCTAACAGAAAATTTACGTGGATTTAAATACATTTCTATTTAGAAAATAGTCACAGCTAAATAAATCATACCTGCGAATACAAAATGTCGGATTATCTTCTTCTTGGTGACCTCAGAAAATATTATGCAAGGCACTTATACAATAAGATGTTAACACAAGCGTTTTGTTCTTAAAGTCTTTCGAAATCCAAGCAACAGTATTGATTTAATCTACTTAACAAGATAAGCACTTGACAAGCGTATGTTTAGAAAAGTCATGAATGTTCCACGTGCTTAAGAAGCACGTTTGATTAATTATTTATTGATATGATTTTAGAAATGTAAGCCCGTGGCTTGAACTTTTATGTACATAGAATAAGAGTTCTGATTAGGTGTATAGCGTCATTCTCTGTGGCACCGATAGAATACTGACTTCGAAAAAAAAGAAAAACCTTAGCCTTGATAAATGACAGTGTTTATTTTATATCTATTGATTATGGCATCAAAGATCATATTATAACTTGCAAATATTGATTATAAGTGTTCAAAATATTGCTCAATAATAAGCATTCAAAATAACAATGATTCGGATTCTCGTATGATATATTAAACGTTGTACTGCCACTACGTGGTTAAATATGTAGATAACCTTGCTACATAAGGAATATGTATTTATTATTGAAACTATGACTACTTAAATATATCAAGTAAAAACATATTTAAAAAATCCACAGCTAAGTCTAATTGGATTTAGTTATTAAGTGTCTGATCCAAAAATTAGATATTTGTCTATTTAACCAAGAAAAATGTGGATAAAATAAAAAAACGTTTTAATCCAAAAAAGTATTAGACAAGGTTTAGAAAAACAGAAATTTGTTGAAATGGTATTGCTTATTAATATTTTCAAGATGCGTGAATGAAACGGCTTGTAATTTTTGGGCAAAAGTTGGAGCAACAATTTATTGAATAAGAGGTGTGCTATACGAATATTTTAGGTCGTTTTTTTACTTTTCTTCAGTTGCGCGTAATTAATCAGTGTTTTTAAGTGCTCCAATTTTTTTCCAAATTATAACCATCTTGTTTTATCTCTTTGTCCAATACAAACAGTAGTTTTAGTGATATCTTCGTTATCCTGGAAAACATATATGTTTTCATTAAGACGCGTTTTTAAGGTACAAAACCTAGCGTTAGTAACTTGTTCAAGATATTCTAACTCTTAAAAATACCACCTTAGCTTTTTTTAGGAGAAGTTCAAAAAGTATTTATGACATCAAAGTGGTAATTCAGATAACAACATGTATGACATCAAAATGTTATTTTGTATGGTTGTGGTTTTGTAATGCATTGGCACGAGATAAATAAGCTTAGTGAATCACTAGTTAGCGAACTGTTTGTAACCAATCACACGGTCCTTTGTGACCACTTGTAACTTAGATTTAGCACTGTACGCTGTTGCGACGCTATTTACCGCTAGCTGCGGCTTCATCGCCACGCTCTCTTAAATAAGAAAGTAGCAGGAAAGTACTTTTTGCAAATATCGAGTTCTCCAACCTTTAAGATCAAGATAGTGTTTGACCTTTGTCGGTCTGTTTGTTAATAGACACACCAAGTGCATGAATCAGTCGTTGTTCTTTTTTACATCGTTATTGATTTGTTTTTAAGCTTTTACTAATTCAATAAAATTCTTTGATTGAATGTTAAACGTTAGTGTAGTGCTGTGTCTAATTAGGCGTGTGCCATTCGTTCTCTGATATCTTCTTCTCTTCAAGTCCCTATCCAGCCAAAAATAAAAAATACATTTTTTTTGAGTCTAATCGTGAACATTGTCCTTTTAGCCAGATTGTAGGGAGGAGAGAAGATACGGCCATTCAGCAGTTGAGGTCACATGCTAGGTGCAAGAGTCGGTTATCTGGGCCTCCTTCACCTTCTTTGTAAACTTTGGGAGAGAGTGTCGTGGCGATCCGGTTGCCGTGCCAACGTGTCGTCCATCTTACTATATTACACACTCACACGTGCATTGCTGGTGCTTTAAGAAATTGCTCATAGCAAGCCTTCTCCTTTTTTTTCCATGGTGTTGCATCAGCAACAGTGTTTCCGGTACGCATTTTACACCTCTCAGATTTTTCTTGCCACTCCTGCCGGCAATTATTACTCGGCCCCTACTCATTGCTAAAGTAGGATTCAGTGCTCGGCTAGCTAGTGAGTCTTTCGACGGCCAGTATTGTTCGTCACTGCTGCTACTGCTAGGCAGGCCTCAGCAGGCCTCCAGGGTTTACGTAACTATCATTGCTGCTGGCCTGGTGTCGTCTTAAGTAATATTAAGTGACTAGTGATTACCACTAAATGAATGAGAACCTTTTTTTAATTGGACTGTACATGTTAGGCAGGACTTTATTTTTTAAGTAGATCGCACGCGTATTATTTTTTCGCAGTCGTACATTCTGGAACTATTTAAATACCTCTTAATAAACGGTCGACCTGTATTGGATGCTTGTGAGGTCATAGCCTACATCACACTTGTTGTTTAATATTGTTTCTGCCAGGTGATAGTTAATATTTAGAGTAATTATGATCATGCACGCTCTGTACTCTAGACAGCTTGGTATTTATACTAAGAATAAAAATGCCTTCACAATTTGAAAAAAAAATCTTAGCGTAGGCAAGATGACCAAAGTCCAAGCGGTTTCCTGACTATAGCAGGTAAGAGACGCGCTCACACAGGTTAAGGCAATTCATGCTTTGATACTACAGCTTATAGCATTACATACTTAACATGCATACTTTTCTGATAATGTCTTTGAGAATTGTAAAGACACATATGACTCTCTCAAAGAGGAGTTGAAAGATCACTTATTTGCTTTAAATAGTGGTACCCTTGTTCTTTCTAAAATAATTACAGCTTCTGTCCCAAATAACTGATAGAGTTATTCTTTGTTACCCGCCACTGATTTTTCGGTTTTCTCTGATGTTTTTGATCACTGGGAGAATTGTCATGATCATTTTAGAGCTCTAGTCCACCGAAAGAAAGTGATACCTCTTATTATGATTGAATTATTTCATAACTGCACAGATTATAACTTTAGAGGCTTTAAGGAAAAGACTTGTTAACCGTAACAGTAGTTATTTTTAACGAGAAAAGTCTAATAAGCAGGTAATACACCAGACTACCACTTCTGCAACCGATATAAGCAGCATTAAGTGCCTATTTTGTAATCAGGTTGATCTCTTCTTCGAAGGAATAGGAATCATGCTATAGAAAAACTTGAACCTCTGCCCTCCTCTAGTCAGTTACACAAATGAGCTCCTTTAATCAAAGATGTGTTGTAAGTTGGTGGTAGATTAGGTAACTCCTTGTTAGATGCTGATGCTGAGGACCCCTCAAATTTTTTCGTTTATGATTACATCACTCGCCTGTTAATAGGTTATTATCATCGGCTTTTTTTTCATGGAGGTGTGGAAATGACATTGATTCTCCTCAGACGTAAATACTGAATATTGCATGGCAGTCAGGTAGTTAAGGCTGAGTTGCGCCATTGTTTTCCTTGTCGTCGATATGTAACCAAAGCGCAGGCCCACTTTATGGGCGATCTTCCAAGTTCTAGAATCATGCCTAATCCTGCATTTCGAAAAACTGGTGTGGACTATGCTGGCTCCTTTCCAATCTGACTCTTAAAGTGTCGAGAAAGGAGAACTACCAAGGGTTACGTGGTAATATTTGTGTACATGGCTGTTAAAGATGTCTACTTAGAAGGAGTAAAAGGTTACTCTGCAGACTTATTTGTTGCTGCTTTCCAATGGTTTGTCTGCCGTCGTAATCACTGTACTGATCTTTGCAGTGATTTTGGTAGTAATTCTGTTGGAGCTGACAGTGAATTAAGAAAATGATTGGAAGCACAAGGACAGTCTACTTCCATTGCAGATATGTTGACTATATCTAGTACACAGTGGTATTTAAACCTTCTGGGGCACGTCGAATCAGTAAAATTTCATTTAAAAAGGGTGATTTGTGCGCAGATTCTTACTTTTGTGGAATTTTAAACACTTCTTTGCCATATTAAATAATGCCTTAATTCAAGATGTTTGTACCCATTGACTGCAATAATATCTTGCAAACGTGGGCTACGTAGCCCATGCCCAATTTACAGCTTAATACCCTAAATCGAGACCCAACACACAGCTATAGGATTCGACTGGATGTTGAGGGACGGGCTCGTGGCCCAGCATAAAAGTAACATATTGACGTCTCCTTACTAATACTGATCTATTTCAATCTTTATATATAATTTGCTCATAAGATATTTCACTTATCACAGACATATGACTGTAATTTATAGTGAAAGACCTCTTGATTGATTTTCGCGGTTACTAAAAATATCATTCTCCCTTGTTGTACTTACATGCCCAAGTGCCATAATAATTTCTCTGTTCGTTTTTTTAATGATTATAGAAATAATAATTATATAAAATAAAACAAGAAATAAAACAGACCTGCGTGTTATCTTAGAAGAGTAGGTTTTTATTTAAACAAGTGTTTAGAGATTTCTTTACAACCGAGCTAAATGGTTCTTCATTTGTATATTCTTCGTCAATGAATAACAAACTCAAACATGTGTATGTATACTATATTACTTGTGTGTACACCAAATCAAATTAAGTATCCGAAACTAGCATTGAAGTAAAAACATCCATTTCATAATATCCACACTGATTTATAGATATAAACAAAATATAATTAAAAGTAGTATCAACTGAGTGAAATTCCCTATGTGACAAGATATGTATCAATCAAATTTCTTTATTTGGCCGACTGCTAGAGATTTCTGCACTCCTTTAATTTACCAAGAGTTTTTATACTTTATCGACTTTTTTACTTTATCTCTAGGGTGTCTGAGAAGATTCGAAAATCTCCTAAAGTACCTCCGCCTAATACGCGTAGTCTCTGTTCCACCAGAGGATCAAGGATATCTGGGGGGGCGCAGAAGTCAAATTCCCTTCGTAGTACCAGTTAGTATATATGATTACACTCTCTCCAGGCGATCTGCTAGGCTAAGTCTCGTCTTGGGTAATCTTGGCTGGGTCAGCTCTCTTCTCTCTCTTGCACAGGATCTGCCGGTAAATTGCTTTGTATCGCACTGGACAGACTCCGGAAAATTCCAGGGTGCTAGGTTGTAAAGAAGATCAATCTCGTATTACCCGGATACTCTTCACGATAAATTAAAGACTAGATATCTCCGCGACCAAAGGCTGCGGGCTCCAGAGGGTCGACTTAAATCTCCGCCATAAGTGGGTGTGGGCTGCCAAAGGTAGACTGACTCGTTCGGTGTTGCAACTCTCCCTTATACTCGCGCTCTGTCCTATTACTTCTGAGCTGCTCATTCCTTTTTCCTCCACACTCTAGCGGTTGCGTGGCATAAGTGATGCGCGCACGCGGTCTATTTATTCAAATTTCTATAGTTGATTTACTTTCAGATGATCGAAAAATAAAATGCAGTAAGCACCGCTGCCATAGTTGTAGGTGACATAATAATAAATAAAATTTTTTAATGTACTCGTATATATAATACATCTTTCTACAGTACATAGCCAATTTAGAAGTTTTGGTGATAATACCTCCACTGCCTCTCTAATTTCTCACCGCCAATCTCATTTAACCCCCACCTAATCCAAGGCAAAAATCGTTAAGTTTTTTCCTTCATTTCAAACTTTAAAGTTATTTTACTTCTCCCTACTACCTTCTAAATACCTGTTATCCACCTTCACGCTATTTCTTAATCCGTTTGACAGCCTCTCCGCAGCCTCACTGTAGCACTCAGTACAAAATAGCTAATTATATGTTTAATTTTACTGTAATTTTTGTTAAGGTTACCAATTTTAAATTCCTCCACTCCTCACCCCTCTTCCCTCCACATTTTAGTATGATATTAGCACGCTCTTATCTTTCTTTCAATAAGTAATTTACACTTTTATCAAGCAATTTTAATTTTAATTATTAAAGGTAAGGTTGAGGATGATATTTGTTATGATAATAAGTAGAAAATTTCTTATAATATGTATACACCTCTTAGGGGCCCCTCGCTTGATACGGCACAAAACAATTTAGAATTTGGTTGTTAAAAAATTCAGTATACACGTTAAAAACAAGTTTAACATTATCTACTGAACAATAAATATTTCAACCAAATACTCTTAAGAAAAAAATATTTGTTCTTTATTTCTCTGAAACTCCTAATATTTGTGGTCATTTTTCTCCGATTTCTAAGAATCACTTTAAAATATTTGTATGATTGGAATGGGTATTAATATTTAATTTTATCATATGAAAAAATACGCTGGGTTCCACCAAATATTTTAAAAGCTTATTTGGAATCTTGGAACAATTGAAATTACATCTTGCCATATCATTTTGTCTTGTTTTCAATTAAAAATGATATTTCTATTTTTTTTTAATGTAATAGTTACCAAAAACTTCTATGACTAGTCAAACATTCGTGAAGTCATATTGACGCTGCACTAGCATATGTCAATAAGATAATTTGCAACCTCAACGAATAAGATGACAAACTTATGTTTTGTACGAAAATTTTTTTTTATACGCTATGGCATCATGAATACAAAAATGTTACGATTTTTTTAATATCTGCTTTTAAAAATTCATATTTGATCTACATTCAATTGATTATACATCAAATCGAACAATTTCGAACAAAAAAACAATTTTTTTGTATTATTATTTTCGTCTGGTGTAATATTCATTCAAATGGATAAATTGAACAAGTTAAAAAAATTATCTTAGAATCAAAAATTCGATTTATATGTAAAAGAGCTTCGCATTACTATGAATAAAATTTCCGATGAAATGATTTTTGTACTGGCACCAAACTGTATCACCTAAAAGATTGTCCGCAGGTAAATCAATCAGAAAATTGTCATAATTGGCAAGATCGCATGGCCTTACTAGCATCTTAGCGTATATCATCTATTTTGACAGTCTTGGTCAATCAAACCCATGAAATATTCCGTTGTATGTTGTGAAGTAATCAAATAATGCTGCACTTCTAACGTCATTGGATAAAAATTTTTAAAAAAATCTTCAATAATTTTGAGAAGATCTTATGTTTTATCCGCCTATTATTATATATTTTTTTTTTTTTTCGTTTTTCCCAATTTTGTGTTGATTATAGAAAATATAATACTTTGGAAAATCACATAGTTGACAGAGATAAAAAAATTTTAATTTTTAATAATTTAAATGAAGCTGTGAGAAATGTTCGCCATTTTCTTATTGTAATTCCAATTTAATTTTCTTTGATGACTATTTAGTGTTTTTCTTCAGGATAAATTGATAAACTTACCACCTTGCGACCTCTACCACAACTAGAAAATTTTTTGTGACCTTTAAACTGCTTTTATTGGACTCAAACATCTACCATGTACATATCTTTCCAATTAAAACAAATTTCATCTGCATGAATATTATATTTTTTTTTCCCAATACATGCTCTATCACGTTCTTTGTTGATAGTCATAAATATGCTTTATACTTTGTATGGAAGCCCACTAATTAACATTCATATAAGACCTATATTTAATTCAGACAAATTTATTTAAACCTTTTGGAAATTTAAATTGGCATCTTCTAATCCATAAAATAAATACGAAAAAATGGTTTCTTTAATTAAGAATCTTAATGCAAAAGAATATTTTTATATAGTAATACCCTAGAAGGGCACTACAATAATGTCCACGGAAAAAGTTAATAGTTCTGTATGTTTTTAGTGTAAATATCTATGGAGCGTTCCAATTGAAACCGTGCTGTCGACATTTTTTTGTCCAAACCTATGAAAATTGATGTTGCTCTATAAGAGTAGAACTAACTATAATTTTAGGGTTTGAAAGTCACGTGGCTGGCGCAAAAGTCAGTTTAAAAATTAAAATTTGCGTTTTAACGCTAATATTCCGAATTTTTTTTTAACAGGCAAAACAACAATAAGTTCGTGAAATCGTATATTCCAGCACGCTGAATTAATTGATTACATTTTTCAACTAAAAAGGTACTATGACATTTAAATATGAAATTAAAAGTTTGGAAACACTTTTTAGGAAAATTAGACAGGAGTTTTTGTTTCATTTTTTTTTCTTTTGCGTTTTTTATTCAATTACAGTAGTATTTTATTTTGCAATTGACATAGTTCATGTTTCGGTACTAGATGTCGTTAAAGATGAGAACAGCTATAATTAAATATTATGCTCTTACACAAATTTTTCTTTTAAAATCGGTTTTTTTATAGGTATTGAAAAAAATCCAATTAATATTTTCTTTTTATGCTTCTAAATTCGAACTGGTGCATCGAATGTAGCAGACAATATTACTAAATTTGCCAAATCAAATTATGCCTGGAAAATTTGTTTTTCGATGTAAATTATGATTATTTTAAAATGGCAATTGTGACATGATTAACAATGTTTAGAATTATGACAAATTGTTGGTAAGAATTTTTTTTTTAGATATCTTAGTCCAAAGAAAAAGAGTTCTGTGTGATTTTTCATTGCATGCATATTATTTATAAATAAATAAAACATTTTTGGAAAATGATATTTTAGGCAGGGATATGACCTTATAATTTTAACTGGGGAATATGTAGATAAAGGACCCTGTTGGTAGAGATTCTGGATACATAATTACGTGTCTAAATTAAGTCCTAACGTAACACAAAACATGATTTAAGTAACTCATTAGCAAGTTTCTTTTGATACTATCACGTTTTATTATTAATGGTGCCTATGAAATAATATAACTCTACAAGTTATTTGTGAACATGTTTTGTAGATTCTCTTAAAAGAGTTGATAAATAAAACAATATTTTTATCATGCTAAATCCGCTCCTACGGAAGAATATATGCTTAAGAATTTTTACAAAACACAATATATTGACTTTTTATAGTTTTTCAAGTATTTTTGAATTTTTTAAGATTTTTTTGCTAATCAAGTTTTAGAATGCAGTAGCTCAAAAATTGAGTCAGATACATGGAGTCATATGGAAGTACTGCAAATTTTGATCAATCTCTGTGAATATTTGTAGAGTAATGTAACATTTATACAGGACAATTAAAATGAAAGGATAACCAACACGTCAAGTGAGTAGTTGTTGACAATGACTGCATTTAAAGCATTTTAATTACCAAAAACTTGGGTGCTGTATTAAAAAATCAATCGCTGCAATGAGATTTTTCCATTAGTAACCCATCAAGTCAGCATGTGCCAGAGCACAGATTCGGGCCGATCAACTCAGAGCAGTACGATAATCTATTTTATAGTTTATGGACACGGATCGGCCCCCTGTCAGGCACGTGTACACTTATTTAAAATGATTTTACGACTGAAAAAAAATTGTATTCTCTGGTAGTACTTTTATTCGAATCTTGTACTTGAAGAAAGTATAAAAATGTGTCTTTCGGTGTGTGCGGTCTTTATCGAATACTATTGTTAATTAGTTTCCTCCTTGAACTGTTTTTTTCTTTGTAATTAAATGTTATTAGTTCAACAGTAAAAGTTCTTGCTTATTGTAACAACGAGTAAAATATAGTATGAAATCATACGTTGTACTTGAACAGTACTTTAAATATACTATCTAGAGAGCTTTTTACTGCTTATGGAAATTAAAGTTGTAATCCATTTGGGTGGCAAAAGCACTGGAAGACTAATAGTTTGCAGAAACCTTCAAAATCAGGTTTTAAAGTTTTTACGGGATTAAGCAATAATCACTGTCCATGCTCGGCATACCCCACAGAGTGTAATAAAGTATGTGCTATAGAACAGACAAAAACCGATAGTCCAGTATGATTACAGCAAGGTATGTCAAATAATTATCATTGTATCTCAAATTTTAAAAGTCAAGAAAATGCACAAATATTATGTACCAATAAAAAAATTTCTCATTATTTTCTATGATTTATTTTCCTACCACTATTTGTAATTTTTTTTTTTAAACTAATTTTTCTAAATATGTGTATGCTCCGTATTGATAAAGTATTTTGTGCACAATTTTTGACATTACAGCATATCACTTATTCATGAAGATTTTGAGGTACAGACATATTGGTATTATGCTACAATGAGAAAATATTTTTAGGCATCAGCAGATCTTGTCACTGTAGCTAACAATTTGATTAAAAATAATAGCATCATGCAGCTACGAGATCAATAGACAAGTTTTCGTGGAATGTGTAGTTTTAAGATTCTTTATGATTATTGATGCAATAAAGGAAATCCATACCAAGTTTTAGTCTCTTTTAGTAATCTACAAAAAAATATTTATGATACCGTTCTTACTATTGCATATCATTTGCTTTTCCTTATGAAAAATTTTTAAATAAACTTATTTTTACAATTTATCTGTAAATGACATATTTTGTAGCATGCTTCTGAAGATAGATCTGTAACTCTGATATTAGTGTTTCAGTGTTAAGAAACATCAGATTTAAATACGTTAAATGATTAGAAATTTTGTGTGGTATACATATGATCAAACTCGGACTTGTCTTTTGCAATATAAAGTTTACATACAGGGTGAACCATTTTAATCTATCATGGGAAATAGTTCGTTTAGAAAGCAGTTCACAAAAAAAAGGTCTAGACAAAAGTTAAAGAGTTTAAGGGGAGCTTAAGAATGGCCCAACACTTCACCTCCCTTGGGCCCTCCTACGGCACTGAGGGGTGACAATTTTATTTTTTAATTGGAAACTTTTTTTTCAAACGGATTTTTGTTTCACAGGAAAAAGCCAGTAATAAATGTCTCCTAAAATTTTTTTTGGATCCCTTAAAGAGCCCTCAATATGTAATTTTCGTATTTCAATTTAAGAAAGTGTTCATTTTTTTTTCGTTAAGCATAAATGAAACGATATACCTGATTACCTGCGTGCTTACTCGGTAACATTATCTATAGATATATGTATGTCACCGCTATGTGTATATATGTGCTCGAGAGAGAGTGTACGCTCACTTAGCATTACCTGTATTAGGATTTGCATGCGCGCGACTATAGACGTGTGACTCTGTGAGTGGGTACATATGTTAAACCGCGTCAGCAAGTCAGTATCCTTCAACTATAGCAACGATTCGGGCATATGCTACCGGTCACATTTACTTATTTTTCTTTGGCACTGTTTGATTTTAGATTGCAAGATTCTTTCAATTTCTTTTTCTTTTTAATCGTGTTCAGATTGTTCAAATACATCGGCTTGTATTTCGTTGAGAGAAATCTCTCGCTTTGCATAATTTTAATTTTGGTAGCATTGCCTATTTATAAGTTTTTTTTTGTCTGTGAACAAACACATTCTTTTGTTTCTATTACATTAAGTGCAGTGTAAGATTTATTTCGAATATTTAGTGTTATAGTTCCGACAAGTGGCTACGGCAATATACCCAATCTTATTACCATCTGCTCGCTCTGCACAGTAAGTACTGGCAAAAAAGATTAAATGCCAAGTAATTCAGGCACATTAAAATAATTTTCTACAGAAAACAAAAAATTATGTCTAACTGGCCTGTAATTCGTTAACCAAAATTAGGGCTTACTTTATAAAAAAGTTTAAGAGGGAAATAGCCTAGTATACCATTCCTCTGGGGCTACTTATGCGGTCTGGGGATGAGATTTTTTTTTTTTTTGGAAATCTCATTTTTTAGAAGATTCTTGATTTACGTAAAAAAACAAGTTAAAAGTGTCTTTTAAAACTTTTTTGTTGGTTCCTCGAAGGGCCCTAGATTAGTAATTGTAATTTAAAGAAAAAAGACAAAAAATCATTCTTAATTGACATGTCATTAGTTACCCAGAATAAAGGCTTGCTAAGAAAAATATAGTTTATTAGGAACCAAAGAATAGCCCAACTTACCAGCCCCCTGTAGCCCCTTATACGGCCCTGGAAGACATTATTCTCTTTTTATATAGAACCTTTTTTCTTATACGATTGGATTATCTTACGTAAAAATAATCGAATGTATGTTTTTTGAATCCAATGAGCAGGAGCATATACAATAGCATTCTTCCAAATCACACTACGTCTTATTGTCGATACTTTGCCAAACCCAGAAACAGCAACGTGGACGTGGGAGACTTTTGTTCCTATCGGGGTGGTTGATTAGCGTGAGTCCTCTTGCCTCTTACGTACGCGGTGCTTGATTTGCATAAGTCTCCTCGCCTCTTATCCTTAGTCTTCTTTGCTCACGTTTCTTAACTGTTCAATAGCTGCTTAAGGCTTACTCCGTTCTCTTTTACACAAATTAAGCCGTCCCTAAAAATGATGCACCGTACAAAGAAAAACATTTCAAGGAATAGTATGTCTTGCTTCTTGTATGCGGTTCATCATACCTTCTTTTGTTGCAGACTCTTGTGCATAAACAACATTTTTCAATAGCCCTAGAGATAGAAATCGGGTGATGTCAAGTCCAGTGTGCGAGCTGGCTAAGAAACTGGACCACCTCAATGGATCCACCTATCTGGATATTGCACATTTAAAAAATTTCTTACAAACATAGCAAAATAGGGTAGAGCTTCATCTAACTTTATCCAATTCTGTTGCCTGGTGGCCGAATCAACATTTTTTAATAAGCTAGGTACATATTTTTCCATTAGTTCTAGAAAACGTTGTCTATTTACGGTATCATCAGAAAAGTATGAGCCAATCAAGTACCCCTTGATGATTTTGCACCACACATTCAGGATCTACCGATGCTGGCTATCAATATTTATGTACCAATGACGATTAACGTCCGACCAATCATCACAGTTGTGTCGATTCAACTCACTATTGTTTTTGAAAGTTACCTCATCAAAAAACATGACATATCGAAAAAAATCAGGATCAAACTCATTTCTGTGTAAGCCCCAATGACAAAATTGCAATCGTGCTTCGTAATCAGCTACCATTAATGCTTGTGTCAGAGTTATGTGGTAAGCATGAACTCTTTGTGACTGGAGTATTCTTAAAACTTTTGATTTGGGAATTCCATGCTCTGTCTGGATACCACTGATGTATGGATCGAGATGAACAACCGTCAGCACACGTGCATCATTATTATCATATGCCTGATGACGTCGATAGAGGCTTAACTAACCGTCTCGTATCCTTTGAGTAAGATCACGAATAGTTACTTCAGTTGTGCGAAGTCTGTCAGGAAATCGTCATGCGTATAGTGCTAAAGCATCAACGTAAATTCCTTAACATTCTCCTATCACCGTAATCCTATCAATGATCTCATTTGCACGATAGTCCGCCATTCTTGATCATTAAGGGATCGCAAGAGCGGTAAAAATGTTTTCTTAAGCTCACCAGCAACAACAAAGAGAAGAATTATTAATGTGATACATACACTTAGAAACGCGTACGAAGATAATACGAGTTTCGGTGTCGTAAAATGAACAAACAATTCTATCAATTCATCGTAGGACATGCAAAGTTAAGCCAATGACACGAGGAAAAAATCTGCAATAATTTACCTACTATAACTTACCTACCCTGAAACTTCAAGCCTTACTAAAACTGTGGGGGAGCGTGTATAAAACTTACAATTCAGCACTAGTAGAACGTATGAAGAATATAACTTGTCAGAATAAGAGTCGCTTATAATTCGTAACAGAAAAAGATGGTTGTTTCTGTAGAATATGACTCAGGAAGGATTTAATTCAAGGCATTCTATCTAATCTTTTGCGAGACAAGAAAACTCTGATTTTATTCCCTCTGTATGATCTAAGTGAAATCTAGAAAAAATTCTTAGAAAATTTATAAATTACGTAAAACTCTGCAATAGCAGGTGTTTAAATCCAGTCATAAGCTTAATTGTTTATGTTATGCATTATTTTTATAGGTATTATTTGTCTATATAAGATAAAGATAGTTGCAAGCTTAGAAAAAGCGGTGGGGGGGGGGGGGAGGCCGAGAAAGAGCGGTAGGAGCGATGGGGAGCTTGAGGAAGCAGGGGTAGCTAATCTAAAAAGAAAAAAGCTAGAAATTACATGAAAATGAACGACCAATTAAATGGTTTAAAGGAAAAGGAACTGAGGGAAGGGGGGGGGGGTGAGGTGTGGTCTGAGACTCATTTTTGACTATATACCCATATAATACAGGAAAATGTATCTCCTTATATGTAATAGTGAATTTATGTAGACTGAATGTAATGGCCTCCTGGCTCTTACCATCCAGCCACATGATTACAACCTTTACTAAAAATTTGTCTACATATATGGTAAAAATAGCATAATTTTGTCCATTTCTTGTTTGTAACTGTAACCTTCTACGCCCGCCAACGCCGCACACCTCTATTTTTTGATTTTCCACCAACAGCCCCTCCACGGGCCACAGTGGGTAAGATTTTTTTTTTTTTTATAGAAATCGTAAGTTAGCAGGATGAACTGAGAAGAAACATTTATGTTGTTTCCATATAGAAAAAGTGAAGTTATGGAAAAAAATCATATACAGACGAAACATGTTTTACATACGTTTGATAAGGTTTTGATTCAAAATACACTATTTAGGAAAAATGTCGCTCGGTGTGTGTGTATGTATGTGTGTGTATATGTGTAATAAGTTGTACCTTAGGACACCTACATAGATTTTCACCCAACGGTGCTCATTTATTTTGTTTTTTATTTTCCATCACCGCTCATAAAAATCCTTACTTATATTGACTTCATTTATTTTTATTTCGATTTTATAGATTTTAGAAACTAAAAATTTTTTTTCAATTAGATTTTTGGTAAAAAACGTTGATATTATATATTTTGTGGTAGAAAAACTTCAAGATTGCGAAATTTCTTTAATATTAAAGTTTTTCTATAAACAAAAACAGATATCGAATAAGGCTGTGTGTGGTGAACGAGATTATCGATGAAATCAGTTGTATCTCAGGAATTTTTGGAATTACTTTGACACAACATGGCTTGTAATCTTTTTTTTTTGACCATAATTGTTTGTGCCAACATTGCACTATTGGATATAGATCTCCTGTTTAACTAGTCCTTCAATCAGCCGTTAGATGAAAACATATAGAGTGATTTCTTTACTACTTTTAGAAATTGGCTATTTTTAGTAAGAAAAAAACGATTTTACCCATTGTGCGGTTCCCTTACAAAATTACGGAAATTAATTCTTTTTTTTTTATATGTTGGAAGAGCTTCTCCGTATCCCATGCTGCTACATTATGCTTTTCGACGCCCCTAATAACGTTCAAAGCCTCCTTTAACTCGACATTCTTTTAAAAACAGCTGAATTCTTTCAATAGATGTTTGAGCCACCCACAATAACCTTTGCCCCCCTCCCGCCCTTACAACTACATTTTCTAATCTAACAGAAATAAAAGCTTTATAACACCCCTCTTTTTCAGCCACAGTTCCTAGACAAATTCCAATGTATTCGAAAACGATCTGATTTTTCAGAGTGGAGCCCTTCGTTCACGAGGCCAGCGGCATCGTCTAATTACGATTTCTTTGCAGAAACGCCAAAATCTTTCGAAAAAGCCAAAGAGGCTTCACAGCAATTAAAACAATGCCAGCTTACATTGATGTTGAATAAAAAGTCGTAAAAAATTGGTTGTGAGAAGTTAAAAGTCTAGGAAATTCAAGAATGGAAAAAATTTCAATATACATATATATATCGGTACATCTAGGATTATACGTGTTTTGTTTGAAATAAGACATTTTTTAGATATAAATGGCGAATTATCGATGGAATATTTTATATCTGTCCAATCATTTAAGCCTAACAACATATTACAAACAAAAAAAATTTAAATTAGTTCCTGCGTTTTAAAAAAAATTTCAATAAACAGAAAAACCTTCATCTTGTGAAAAACATCCACACTGTCTTGGAGAACTACTGCAGCGAGCTCGATTGTTTTTCTGAAAATTCCACAGAAGAAGTTATTTAAATAAAAATATTTTTTAATTACTGTAAGTCTTAACCACCCTAACTTTACTATCCTAAAAGCCCACTATTGCTTTAAATCCACGAGCCCCCTAACAACGTATCAAAAAATTGAGGCATTAACGTATAGTTCCTGACGAGCTCCCACCCTCAATATCTTCTTCATTTCGCCTCCCACTAACGCATACCATTTTTTTCCAGGCATATAATGTATCAGTGTCTCTGCGCTTTCTGTCGTGTTGACGCGTTAGTTTCTTTCCATACAGTATTTTTAGTGATTGATTGGTCCTAAAGATGAAAAGGCAATTAATATATTGATCAACTACAAACCTTATAGCTTTTTTGCAGTGTCCGGAAATAAAAAATAAAATCTATTTAATTATGATTAATTATATTTCTAAAACTTTCTTGTACATATATAACGCCCAAAAACTTTTCACAGTACTTTTAGGATATTGCTATGGTATGCAAAAATGTTCTCATTAATTTATACGTAAATTCATCATAAATATGACTTAAAAGTATGATTTGATGATGAAATTTGGCTATTTAAAAAAAAAATTAACCAGTCAGTTAAAATATTAACAAATAAACTGTCAGACTCGGAGTATGTTCTTTATAGTACAAGAACAAAGAAGTTTTCTGCTTAGTAACTAAAAAAAAAAACATCTTTTTTGTTTCAGTGTACACGAAAAAAATTGTACAAAATAATAAAAAAATTAAAAATTTGATAATTTAATCATAAAGTTGTTACGTCCAGCGCAACAAGGTTTATAATTTATCACTGCAGAATTTTGGCCTTGGCGAATAAACGCCCCACGGCCGGGTCGTGTTTTCCTGGGGTTGGGTTTGATGGGCGAGGGTGGACAGGTGCTATAACCTACCGCCTGTCCCACGTGGGTGCTCGGCCCTTTTCCAAGGCAAAGAGTCTGGCTCCCAACAAGCAGCGTGAGGTTACCTGGTTGGGGAATAGGGTGCAGCAGTTGTCCTTGCGTAAACCAGAACGACTACCGGGGTAGGTGGAATTTACCGAAAGGGCCGGGTCCTGATATTCC
>JAPYYV010000044.1:0-54612 GCA_030522625.1 Copidosoma aretas | reverse complement strand
AATACAGAACCCGTAAAAAATGTTTCAGCAAAATCAAAAATGTGTCGGTCAGAAAGGTGTTCGGTTTGTAAAAGAACGTCCCATATATGAAATGGGTAATGTTTAAAAATAATTTAGGAATTTTCGTACAGATAAATTGTTTTTATTTTTTTTTTCAATGCATATGCACCCTTTCAAAGAATAATTTTGTTATTACTTAAAAAATAGATGATTATGCTATGTAACAGTGCAATAAAACAGAGATTTTCTTCCACATCTCAATACCACCTCTTATCTCTCCTGCTTTTTGATCGGTGCGACTTTGTCCTTGCAGCCAGGGTCACTATTAACCTCGATGGATGTGCGATTATTCTTATTTATCCTAAGTATGTATTGTAACATAATTCAATACGTGCAAAAACACAAGTCAACATTTTGTCTACGATCTCTACGTGTTTTTTAAATCTCTAAAATTACTTTTCGTCCATCGTCTAATAGTCTACCCTTTTATTTTAATGTTACTAATATTTTATGTTTGTTACTAAACTATTTCTACAGAAATTTTGGGATACAATATGAGAAATAGTTTCTCTTGGCAACTTCAACACCTCTTACGGCTAAGCAAGTATACCGAGGTGGGCACTCGGCACTGACCTGCTGTTTCTCCCATACATTTCCTAAGATCTGGTCAAGCTTAAGAACTATGAGACCAAGCAGATCCATTGGCAGGATATCATCACTTAAATTTTCTGCGAGTCTCCGTAAGGCAACCAGGCGTTGAGGTATAACAAGTTCAAGCGTTATCGTGCTAGTGGTGATAGTTGTCAATATCACTGGCTGTTTTTGTACATTAGCATACTTCTGTTTGACGTGGTCTTGACCTTCCTGCTGTTCAGGAACTTGTCAAACAAGAGCTCACCTATGACTAATAAACTGTATAAGTAGGAGTAATTTTTCTTTTAAATTTGCTAAAAATTTTTTTCAGATTTTTCGTTTGTTTGTGCCTGAAATGAAGTCATCCGCTTAATTCCGTACCTTCATATCTATACATGTATGTACCAAAAATAGACGTACTTTTTTAAGAACTGAGTAAAATTAACTTTATGTAAATGTTGCGTATCTTTTGACTAACAAATTTTGTAGTTCAATTGCTTTGGATGTTTATTGTTAATAGAATTTAAGATATATAAGCCATGAAAAAAAAATTTTCTACCAACTCTTTGAAAATAAATTTTAAATATAATTTGAACCAGTCACGGTAGAATACCCATGTTCTTAAAAGTTTTTCCGTCATAACTACAGATCAGATGATATACATGTGTCTGATAGCTGTATTAGTGTAAAATTTATTAAACTAAAAGTCCAGATTAATCAAAAAATTTCTGTCTTTTTTTTGCTTAAACAATTAGACAAGACATTGGGAGAAATAATTAATGCAAACTGCAATGAACAGGTCATAATGTTCTTTTGATGTACTATCTATTTTCTTGTTTTTACATATAGACACAAGATCTTTTATATCTTTTTTTAAGATTAGCAATTCGTTAATATTATGTATTACAACAGAAAGAAATACGTGCAAAAAAAATTCAACATTTTAGCTACGATATATACTTGCTCTTAAATTTTTAATTTATTCACTGTTTATGTCATTGCTATATATACTTATAATTTTGTTATCTCTTATATTTTTCCTCATCAATAAAGATTACCAAACTTTCTCTTTAGAAATTTTTGGCTAAAACATAATAAAAGATGTGTCTAAGTTTTTGTACAACATACGATAAGTTAGATAGCTAGTTATATTTTTATATATCCCAATTTAAGGCAGAAGTTGGAATCTTAAACCTAACACCTGGTCCCTTCTCGCTCTTTTTTTTCCTTACTGCTGATCGGTCCAACGGTACTCCAGGGTTACACTTCACCTTGTCAACTTCGACCGCTAATACATATGGTAGAGTCTCCTTTAGTCTATGAATTTCTGTCATGTTCTTTTTCTTCTACTTTATTCGTGCAAATACAGTTTGTTTTATATTACTTCTCTGCAAAATAACTTCAGCCAGGGGTGTAGCGATAAGGGAGGGTCATGCGGGCATCAAATAAAGACAAGATGTGTACATACGTATATGTGCAAATATACAAAAAAAGAATCAACCGTTCCCACCTTATATATTCCACTTCATTGTGTCGTTATTGCCTGCAGTTAAGAAGACTGGCTATGTGCCCCCAGCCCTCTGTTATTTCCCCGCGTCCGGGTCTTTCTCTCCTATAAAATTTAGTAAGGTGTATGGCTGAGTTTTTTTTTTTTTTTTTCTATAAGGCAACAATTTTTTATACTTTTTATTTTCTCATGAATTTCATGAATAGATACATTGAACTACGTACCTGCCTAGATATATGCATATATAATTTATTCTGTCCTTACTGCTGGCTCACAGATGATATACTTGTCTCTATTACTTTTACTGGTTTAAAATTCATTTAACTCAAATTCCATATTTCATTTTTTTTTCTAAAATAAATATAAACTACATTTAAAGTTATTTTGTCTGTCGAATTTCCTAAAAACAGATCATAATAATGTTTCTATCGACAATCATTTTATTGGTTTTTAACATTTTAATCCACGATATATAATTCGTAATTGTACAAAATAACAATTGTTTTCTTATTGAACTAGAAGGTAAAAGGTGCAAGAAGAAAGTCAATATCTTGTCTACGATCCATATATATTAAAATCTTTAAATTTGTTCTCTGTTCATGCCCTATCAGTCTATCCTTATGCTTATATTGTCTATTATTTTGCTTCTGTTCATGATAAGTTTAAAAAATTTGTTTCCAACAAATAAATGGCTTAAATAAAAGACATTTTTTATATTTCATAACCTTTTTTGTAAAACAGCCGTGAAGATAATAATACTTATTAAGAAAATTACTATTTCATCAATATTTAACTTTTATGGATGATTAAAAATTAAAAATGGTAAATTTAAACATTTAAATTCTTTTTTGAAGAACAAGCAAAAAGAATGAGTTTTTTAAATTCGAGAATTTCATCTACAGCTTTGCATGTATAAGTATTTAATAAGAAATGTCTCATTCCAAAGTAAAAGTAAAATGTTATGGAAATTTCTTGTTAAGGCGTTTCTCTTACTTTTTGTATGGTTCAGAAAGCTTTCATATGCAATTACGTAGAGTTGTAGTGAACAACGTAGTACAGAAGTGGAATACCTATGAAAATTTTACCAAACGAAATGACTATTACCCAAATATTAAGAGTTGAGAAGATAACTCTGCCAAAATGTCACAATTCGGTGTTCACGGAACTGACATCGAAATTATGAGTTTTTCGATAATTTGAAAGTGTTTATAAAAGTTAGAATTAGGTATTCTGATTTACATTATTTCAATAGAAATCATGATTCTAGGAACTTTAACATTTTTATTACAAAAATGACAGGAAGTTAAATAAAAGGAATGACCGAAAGTATATAAGTTTTACTACTGAAAATGTGACAGAAAAATTAAACTTAAAAGACATTTGTAATAACAAGAGACAGTAATGGATTATTTAAATGTTTCTTTTATTTTTTACGTGGTTCTGAAAATATTTATCTCAAAGTTCGACATGCATTTGTAAAAATCATTATTGATTAATGGAAATATTTCAAGGATTGTAATGTTAGTCAATAATATTATAATCACATTAAGTATGAAACAGCTTGTAAAGAGTATATAAGATAGTTTGGTGTAATAGGTAAGGAAATAAAAATACAAAGTTCTGTACAAATTATTGGTATTTTTTTTCAATTTTTTTTAAGAATTCTAAATATTTTCATTTTTTGTTTTTAAATTATCAAATAATCTTTAATTAAAGTTGTTTTTGATAGGAAATGTTGACAATAAATTATTTTATATTTTTATTTTAACAATGATAAAATAGAACAACACATTAAACAATTTAGCAATCGTAATGGAAGAATAAGAAAAAGAAATATTATTACTTAGTATATAGAAGAAAATACATGAAAAAAATAAAGTTAAAACCTATTTGATATTAATTTTGACCAATTATAATAATTATTATCAAAAATAAAAGTATTCGATTTTGGAGAAATGAATCTTAAATGTCCACATTGTTCAACCTTATTTTGGAAAGAAATCGTAAAAAATTAAGCTGTTGTAAGAACGGAAAAATCGTTTTTCTATCATTAAGTAACTACTACAAAGAATTATAATATCACTCACTTTGTAATGATAATTTTTAGAAATTTGATTAGATATTAAAATAATATCTTTTGTTTCGCTGCATTCAACGCAAATTTCATTCACGAAAAAAAGAAGTCAATTTTTAATTTATAAATTTAGTGTCAAATGATTTAAATGCTGCTAAAAAAAAAAAAATAGTCCGTCAAATAAAAATTTGGTCAAAAATCATGTAGAAATTTTAAATGATAATATTGGTAGGGATCCATTTGCCAATTACTACAAACATTCAGATTAAATTTTAAATATTCAAAATTTACCAATTCATAAATTATTTTTTGTTCAAAAAAAATATAACCAAAAGCATCGATACAATAAACCCTTGGTACCAGATTGTGATGCTATTATTGTTTCTAATTCTGGCTCAATAGAAGAATTCAATTTCTGTCTATATCCAAAACATTTACCTTAAAGTCTACCCCCACACACCTATTTGAACAAACTTTCTCACTTTATAGACCCAATGTTTTTCCCATAGTGTTTTCTTTAGGAGACTTAGGCTGGAGTACAAATTATAGTAAGACCCAAGAAATAAATCTGAATTCCTATCTCTTTTACAATCTTATTTGTATAGACTGTCCTACAGCCCATAATCACAGCACTATAATCCATTGATATAAGGCAGAATAGTAGCACAACAATTCTTTCTCCATTTATATGCAATCGTGGAAAGTAACGGAATAAAATTTTTTAGGAATAATCAAAAGTCTTTGAAAATAGCATAGTATCAAGGTTTATTAATATAAATACAATTAGTAAAAAGAGATTTTTAAAACCTTTTACATGAATTACTAAATTTAAAAAAAATGGATATGCTAAATACAAGAGAAGAGACAATTCTCATAAAAATCATATTTATAAAGGAGAAAATAGTTGTGAAAAAATTTCAGTCATCAATTTCATGGTTGTCCCTTACAATTATTACTTGTTGATGAAATATAACTGTCATATAAATGGTAAATGATGCGCATTAACTCATCTTTTATAATCTTCATACAGGAGGCGATAGAGCCGTTTGTCATACCGAAAGATGATATATTTGAAATTACAAATGGTACTAAAAAAGATATACATAATAAAATATCGAAATTTGTCGATAGTCGTTATTTAAGATTGATGGAGGCAGCATCGAGGCTACAAGAATTTCCTCTCTGCGGTGGAAGTCATTCAGTATGTTATCTACCTGTTCCCGTGTAAAATAAACAAAAACAAAATTTTCGAATAAGGAAAAATTGAAGGAATAATTGAAAATTGGAGAACCCCTTGACAGTTTGGTTTGAACTAAACAAAATTAACGAAAGTGTAAGATCAATTAAATATGTAAACATTTCTGAATATTATACATTTGATGACACGACAAAACAATGAAACAAACAAAAACGTTTAAGAAAACATATTACAATCAGTAGAATGAATGTAGTTTTTTTAAAAGATCAGGAAAGATTCTATTTTAAATTTATATTCAATAAAGTATCAGAAAATACCGCTTAACAGATTTAAAAATTGTTAGAAATATCACTCGCAATACTTTTGACAAAACAGCTATTCCTACGGGATTAGTTAAGAACAAGTTTCATATCAACATAATTTTTGCAGAAGTATGTAACGTTATGCTACCTTCTAAACTTCGTAAATTTTTTGACTGGTCTGTTATGTCTACAAAATTTTTGGGCAATGTTATTTGAAACAAAACAAAAAAACTTTTATAAAAGATTGTAAAAATGATAGATGCAAACCTATTTTACATTATTATCAAATTTATAAGTCTAAAAACATGTCTTATAAAGATTTTAGTTCATAGCAACCCACTAAATCAAAGAAAAAAAAATTTGACGATGAGAATAATTACGGTATATTTCGTAAACATTCATTTCATGAAATAATTTGACAACTAACCTATGATCAAAATGTATTTTGTCAAGAAACATTGAAATTCAAAAAAAAGTTTTTTTTTGTTGATGGTCCTGGTCGGTCCAGAAAAACATTTTTGTATAAAAAATTAATTCACTACTTTATATCACATTAAAGAGAAATTAACAATGGCTTGGACAGGTATTTCTTTCATACTACTTCCAAAGGAAATGACCACTCACAAATCTTTTAATCTTCCTTTAGACTTTAACAGAATTAAAAGTGCGTTCCACCAGTTCGAGTAGAATAAAAGTAATCAACGTAAAGCAGAAGTTTTTATTTGGGCTAAAGCTTCTATGATACCCGAAAAAGATTTAGAAATTCTGATTACAACTTTAAAAGATTTGTCTGATGGTAAAGAATTATTTGAAAATAAAATAATTATCTTAGGTTAAAACCATCATATAATTCTTCCAGTATTAAAACACGGAAATAAAATGACTATCATTATAGTAACTATAAAGTATTCTATTGTTTGGCCTTTGTTAACCATTTTATGATTAAAAAAAAATATACGTTCGATGGATACAAAATTTCCGACGTTGTTACTGGATATGTGAGAAGCCAAAGTATAAACTTTAAAATTGCTCGTACGTGGAAAACAAATGATGTGTGTTTTTGAAATTTTTATAATATTGATGATGCTTCCGTAAGCAAGGCTCGAATAATTTTTTGCAAAAAATATACATATTCTCTAAACAAAGAAATTTTAAATTATATACAATAAGGGTAAGTCACTTACTACAGCATTCATTAGTATTGGAAAAGGTCTTCCTCTAGATGAATTCGACTTAAAAATTCATGCTATTGTAATGTTAATATAAGATCAAAATATATTGGAAGGACTGTGCAATGGTACAAGATTAAAAATTACAGAATTATATAGATACAACATAGACTATGAAATAATAACAGGCGAAAAAAGAGAGAGAGACTCTTCATTTTACAAATAACACGTGCTACAGAAAACTCTTTATTACTGCCTTTTACTCAATACAGAAAAGGAATTTCATTTACGTTAGCTTTTTCCATGACTATCAATAAATCTCAAGGTCACAGTTTGAATTCCTTAGAAATATATATTAGAAAACCATTATTTTTTCATGGACAATGGTATGCCGCATTGTAAAGATGTAAATACCAAAAAAAAATTTTATTTCAGTGGAATTTGAAAACAAATTTGAAATAAAAAATATTGTTCAGAAAAAAATTTTTGATTACAAACAATATATTCTTATTCAAATTTCTTAAAATAGTATTCTGTAGAAATACATGAACTGCTCTAGAGATTATATTCTTACAGTTAAAGAAAGGCTAATATAAACTTTCTTTCGACTAACTTAAATAAATACCACAACTTCACTTGCTACAACTAAAATTTGTTGCTGTTATTAGTGACACTTTTAAGCTTTGTTTTTAAAACAACACGCGAAATCCATTATTTTTATAACATAAACTGAATCTTTTCGGTAATCAAACTTCATATATACTATGACCATTACGCATAAAATATTTGAATGCCTAAATTTTTTTTATTTTTCTAACATACTTATCTTATTTTCAATCGAATATACACACATATACATATGAAATTACATGTATTATGAATCATCAATTACTTCCAAGGACGACGCATTTGATCAAGTTCTAAACATTAAAGTTGTAAAACAAGAAATTATAAATATTTTTTCTCATGAAATTAGGGTAAGAAAATCATTGAATCAAACCAATCAATTTTTAATACTCATCAATTATTTTTCAGCATAAACGCTAACACACTTGCAAGATATGCAATTAAAAATTTTTATTGAATGATAAATTACAGTTACATAAATTAAAACACAAAATATTGACTGGAAAACGTATAAAATTGCTATTACAAAAAAAATACTTGATTATGCATCAAAAGAAACAAAGCAATAAAAAAATGTTTGAATGATCTAGGTGCTTTAAAGATTTTTGAAGATCGACACATTTAAATGAACATTTAATTATTTCCTATGATTATTTAGAAAAAAATGTGTGAGAAATGTGGCAAAGATTTAAAGAAATCAGATGGTTCAAGAAGACATATAAAGTGCCATCGTGTTAAATAATTACAATGAATTCTTAATAAATAAAAAAAAAAATTTGAATTATTTTGTTTTAATCACACATAATTTTGTTGTGTTTGTTGGTGGATTACGCAAGAGGTCAAGGCCCTACTAGTACATTTATATTGAGAAAAAGCTGAAATAGTGCTTAAGAGATAAGTAAGGGTAGGCTGTGTAGGAGCTGGGGAAGAGTGGGAGAGATCAATAACCAAATACTATTGGGTCAAAAATCACACAAATATGAGTAGATATCTATGTTATTTAAAGAAGCAGTGAGAGGAAGCAGAGAGAGCGGGGAGAGCGAGGGTGTTCAACTTGCTTTTTGTCAATACAACTATGTAATATAGGAATAAATATTATTTTATAATAGTTGGGCTTCGCCCCATACGTGCTCTGCGTGTCAACCCCCATATTTTAATATTGTCACTCTTATGTCGAAAATACAAGTTTTTTTTTTTTACTATACATATGCGTACGAACATAGATAACTCAAGTGATCTTATGAAAGTTCGCTAAGAATTCGATCAAATATAGAAATATTGATAAATGATTTCACTAATCTGTCAAATACTTGTTACTTATTAAAAACTGATAAGGAATATTTTTGTTGTTTGTAGTTGATAATAATACCTATGTATATGTATATGATATTAACGCAATTATAATTATCACAGAAACTGTTATGATCCTTTTTTTGTGCTTGTTTTTGAACATTTTAGAATCAATTATGGATTTATGTTTATAGCAACGTAATTAAATTTTTATAATTATTATTTTTTAATGTATATTTTATTTACATATTTTTCCATTTCCTATATAGATTTTCATATACTTCTACATTTTTTAAATATTTTTGCAAGTATTTAAAGACTATATCTCTTCAAATGATTACTTATATTATTTTAAACAGAAAATAGTGCGTAATTAATTACAAATACTATGAAATTTTAGAATTTTTTTTTACATGGACATAATATTATAATTTATAAACCATAACATATCATTAAACTTTCAATCTTTACTCTTCAGTACTTTATTTACCTACATGAATATCCTTTACATTTACATAAATCATCTTTCTCCTACATATCTTGCCATCATTACGTAATCCTGTATGTCTGACTGATATTATTATAATTACTTCTTTTTTCTCTCTCTAAATATCAATATGTACATTATATTTTTTTTTCATTGTAGAGCCCACATTATATACCCTTCAAAACGTTTAAACTTACTATTATGTTTTTCTTTTCACATTATTTTTCTTTCTCTGTTTTTTTCATTTTTTTTCATTTCACGGATGATAGACTCGTCAATTACCCTATATCATTTTTGTATTTTATGATTAACAAAAGTCTTTCGCTCCTTTGTTAAATCATCTGTGATTTTCATAAGTTTATTATCCTTTGCTGCTATTTTTATAAATCTTACGCTTTCCTCTTATCTACTTTTTCATCTACAACTTTAATTTCTATGTATACTGTGTATGATTTTTATAAATTCAGTCAGTTAACTCTTCGGTTGGTCAAGAGTAAGGCCATCATTGCTTCTTTATTTTTATCATGAGCAGAAATTAAATTTCTTTTCTTCTTCTTATGCCCATTTCAAGGCTGACTATTGCTTTTTTTTTCTCATATATATTCCGGTGTGTTTGCATTTATATCCAACATAATATTTATAAATCTAAGTTTCGTTTTTCCCTTTTTTCTTTTCTTTTTGTTCCTAAATCCATGCCTACCCTCACTGCCTCTAGTTTCCATACATATCCTTGTGTCTTCGCATTCAAACTCAACTACATATTTTGAATCTGCCTTCTATTTTATCTGTTTCACAAGCAAGTCTTTGCTACGTATGTGCAATATGATTCTATAATTAGGTCCATAAAGAATAATATTTGATTCTAACTTTCTACTTAAGCTCTTTTGATTAAGCCAAAAACTGCTATGATTGCCTATTGCACCCTACCTGTTGTTTTCTCTATGTGCCACGAAAATGTTCTTTTAAGAAGCATAATAATGGGTCCGTGTCCTCTTCCAAAACTTCCAATGCTTTTAATTTAAATTAAAACAGATCTGTTTCGATCATTCTAAACTCCTTAAATTTAAGATTTTTTGGAAAAATCAAGTCATTGCAATAGAGCATTTTACTTACTTATCAAAAAAATGTTACTAATTGAAAACTGATGAAGATTCTTGTTGTTATTTTAGGTTAATATAAATACATATGTACATGTCTATTAGGGTTGTCCTTATTTAGAGAAATTATAAATTTTATTTCATTATAGTCCTCATCCGTCTCTAAATAAATACAAAATAATTCCTACCAAATTTTAGCTCTTATCACTAATATTTATACGTTTTTGACAACGAACAAAGTTTTGAATTGAAAATCACATGGAAAAAGTTCTTTTGTTTCTTTAGAATTTTTTAAAACCTTTTAACAAAATATAATGACACAAAGATATTCTTGTAGGAGATTCAACGTTTTTCAGAAAAGGTTTCTTATAATTATTCGCTAAGTCCACTCGTTTTATGGTTATTTGACGTCAAAGATAAACTTTAAGTGTTATATGGTGATATTTACGATTTTTAAAAATTTTTTTTGAAATTTTCTCTTTTTTAAATAATTGCAATTCACCTCAAATACTCATAGAACAACTACAAATGCCATAACAAACATTCTAAAAATGATCGGATTTTTAAATAAATTTTATCATATCTATATCACATTAATAAATGATTATCTTTATACTTTTATTTAAACAATAATTCCGTCGATCCAATGCATTTGTGTTCATAAAATATTTTTAGCACTATTTACTTATTGTACATGATTATTACTATTCTTTTTGAAAAACTTCCATCATTTATAGTAATTTTATTATATTTTTCTCAGCCTAAAAGAATTACTAATGTTTAGAGTTTTTTGACTGCGTAGATTCTGATATTTTTTTATTATGAACAAAATATTTCTACTCGATGAATTGTAAGGATATGTGAATAAAATTTCGAACATTTATCACAGACTTAAGATTTATTGTTTATTAGTAATGTTTTTTTTCTGTCAGGTATACTTGTTAATTTATTTTTAATTTTTATAGTTAATGTGATTTTAGTTTTTAGTAAATAAGGTATTAAAGATATACACAGTACAACATAAACTTTAGACAGATATTATTTTTATAAAAAGTATAAGTATTAAGACAACAATTTTTTTTAAATAACTAATGATTTATTAAATAAATTTATATAGCATGATTAGTATTTGTTAAAAAACGAAGTTTTTTTAATTATTGTTAAATATCTTAATAAAAATATTATAAATTTAATGCATCGCAAGCCTTTTTTGTCTTTCTTCTGAAGATACTAAAATTTGTAGAGCTGTCTAGAATCAACAATTCCTTTATTTGCCGATAACTGATAGTAGCGTTTATGCTGTGCTGAAAAAAAATACATGAAATTAGTTAAGACTTTATGTATCATATTTTTCTCTTAGGATTCATTATTTCAGCTTATTTTACAACCTTTGATCATAATTGATATTTTTTTATTAAAAAATTGAAACAAACAATTTTTTACATAATAAAATTGCCTCCCATGCATAGACCGCTTATAGTATACTGTGTTCTCCTCTAATATTATGCATTGTAGTGCTATTTTGTTAGTAAAGATGAATATCTTAGATAATCCAGATAAGTTTAAAACTAACTGATTATCGAATAATTAGCAACAAACATGTGCTGAGTCAGATCACTCATGATTACTAAGAACTTCGTAAGAATTCAGAACATAATTATGTATGTTCTTCTGATTAGCTGAAAAACATGACAGCCCTTTCATGAGCTCTTACAAAAGCTGCTTTGATAGAAGCCTTATATTTTTTTCATTATGTGATGTACCGTGTACAACTTCGACTCAACCAGCAACATGGAAACGTTTTTCTAAGCTGCCCTAATTTCCATAAATAGCATTGTGGATATTTCGCCGTCAGTGTCAATTTATCCTATAAGTATAATCTTCAATCATGTAGAAGTGAGTAATTTTAATGAAAAGAAAGTATAAAATCCTATGGATTAACTTACAATTAGGTCAAGTGAGTAAGAAGTTATTATGTAGTAATAAGAAGGTTAAGGGAAGCTAATTTTTAGCTAGGGGGTAGCTAAGGGAAAGGTGAGAGAGAGGTTGAGGGGGAGCTGAGAAGAATTAGGGGGGAGCTAACCCAAAATCAAATTGGATTGAAAATCACGTAAAACTGAACGAATAACTACGTTATGTGAGTGGGAGCTTAGGGGCGAAGGGAAAGGGGCTGGGACTTATTTTCGTTTATATAAAATAGGAAGATTAATTATGTAGTTATAATATACTGACTAGTAGCTAGCCTGCCATCCCCTGCCCTCCCCCCCTCTAGACTTAATTTGCTGACCCTTTAGAAATACGTTTATTTCTTTGTAATCTCCGTTATTGTATAATCTTTTACTTGACTTCCTTGTCGCCCCTTAACACCCCGCTGACCCCCACTTTGGCCGATTTACTTCCCCTTTCAAGCCTCTGAGACCCCGCCTATAAGCATCTTCTCACCTAACTTGTCGTTCTGTTGACGATTCTGGGAGGCTGTATGTTCGCCTTTTCGTCGTATCTTGAATATCCTTGTGTAAATTTTTCTTTGGATTATAAAATTATGAATGCATTCAGCAAAAAAGATTTTTTTAATCGAAGCTTCTTTTGTACAAAATCATTATAATGAGGTTTATCCTATAATCTAGTTTGCGTAAAAATCGGGTTAAAATTATATATACAGTGCTCCATCAGAAGTGATAATGATAATGAAAAAATTAAAGATGACCTGTATAGACAATTAATTAATAATTATCATAAAGTACTACATTAGATTTGATGTAATTTAGATCAATTGTTATAAAACTACATAACGTAAGAAAATCATATCTTTGTGTAGGTAGGTTTTAAGGTCCTTTTTTTAGGTACTATAACGGTACTTTAGGTTTTTTTCTGATAAAAATTTGTGAAACCCATTATAATATTGTTATAATATTACTAAGTCAAAACTGCAACATATAATGATTTGAAGCATAATTTATTTATTGCAAGAAAATAAGCAACAAATCTAAATAAAAATTTCTAATATTGTCGCTTTTCAAACCAAAAGACATTGCAATATTAATATTTATAAACCTTTGTTATAATGTATACAAAAACAAGTTGCAAATCAAATATTTTTTTCCAAACAACATTTTTTGATTGCAATGTATTTTTTAATTCTTCTTAAATGTACATCTCTTTTAGCTTCTTACTTTTCGAAAGAAAAACGTACAATTAGCCATGTAAAAAATTTAAAAAAAAATATAATCCAACACTCTTAAAAGATTATCACTGAGATTTGTTGATAGTCATAGCAAAATCTAATACAAATGGAAATTGTTTTCTTTAAATGAGGAATGGAAAAGACGAAAAATTTTCAGTGTTTAAAATATTTCTCGAAAGAAATACTTTATTTTGTATACTTTCACCGGTAATTGTTTCTGCTTTAACGTTTGATCTCACTGAGATTTATTGATAGTCATAGCAAAAGCTAGTACAAATGGAAATTGTTTCCTTTGAAGGATAAATGGAAAAGACAAAAAATTTTCAGTGTTTAAAATAATTCTCGAAAGAAATACTTTATTTTCTATAATTTCACCGGTAATTGTTTCTGCTTTAACGTTAGATCTAAATAAATTCGTATATCTTATTCTTGTTTTATTATACAATCCATCTAATATACGATATTTTCAAATCAACATTACGATAAAATTAATTTTAAGATGCAGATCGTGTGGCGGAAAACCTTTATTCATACTGATAAAAACTTCTAGAGAAATATTTAAATGTATATCAACATTCGTTTGGTCAAAATATATAAGTTGCATAATCAATATTGTTATATATATTGACATTTTTATTGATATTTAACTGTTAACTAGCAATAAAATGAAACAGTAAAAAATCACTTATGTTACGTCTGTAAAAATACTTTTTCCCAAATTCTTAACTGAAAGATCAAATTATCAATAATTTGGATACAAGAAAATATGTGTGATACGTGTTCTAAAAAATTTATTAAAAAAACTCACATGGACATACATAAACTAAGTCATTCTTATCAATCAACTGTTCACTATGAAATTTATCATAATAATTCCAAGCAAAAGGATCATATGAAAGTACACGTGCGTAAGCATACCAGTGAAAAAATTTATAAGCGCGATAAGTGTTGTAAATCTTTCCTTGCTAAAAATAGTTAAAATAGCCATTTACTTACTCATACAACACAGTTACAATAGAGCAGAATCAGTTCAGTATGTATTTAAATGAATAAAAAATGAAATTAAACACCTATCAATGCTAATTTTTTTTACTATTCAAGAAAACTTACCAACTTTTTAAAATTTAGTTTATGTCGACCTTATTATCTAAGTATAATAGTAGTATTTTTATTTTTAAAATTATTTTTCTGATTTTAAAAATTAAATTTAAAAAACATTATAAATTTTGAATACTTACCTGTCGAAAATTCAATGTTTAAAATAATAACAAATTGTTGAAAATTAAAAAACGAATTTTTAAATATTTATTATTATTGATAATTCCCATTTTGATCTATGTCGATCATTTTTTTTGCAGAAGTTTTGCTTCCTCATAGAGAAAGCTTTGTACAAGTAAAGAAAAATTTTTTTGTGGAAATACGATAGAATTGTCTTATATAGTATCAAAAGTAATAATTACTGTTTCTAGAAAAATATTGTGTGTAAGTGTTTGTGTGGCTGTATATGTAATCAGTCATATCTTAGGAACCCAACGATAGAAATAGTCAAAAAACTTATTTTATACTTTTATAAGGGTAATAAAATTTAATTTAAATTTCTTAATAGGTACATCTTATTTAGCTTAAACATAGCTTTTTTTTTTATTTTGAATCATCTTACTAGCTTATTTTGTTCAGATTTTTATTTAAGAAATACGAAGATTCTTGTGAAAAATAACCGATATCTCTGTAATAAATTAAAGACTTCTGATATTGAAAATTATACATAAATTTTATTTTCATCCATTTGGCTGTGTTAAGTAGGTTTTTGGTTGGGTGGTCGGACGCAAAATAAGTACACAATAAGGACTATTAACTTCTTTTCATTATTACTCAAGACCAAGGGAAGAGCCAAGGGTAGCAGGGTAATTTGGAGGTACGTCCACCCGTCTCGAGAGCCCTAAATCTTCTCTTTGTCCTCTACTCTCTGTTCCGACTCAGATGTTCCCCTTCTACTCTCTCTTCTCAGTCATACGTCTCTTTCTAAGGTAGTGGGGTGCATACGTATCCATATGGCATGTATACTGTACGCCAAATGTTCAACGCCACAACGATGGCGTCATCAACGGCGACTTTCCTGTATGTTAAAGGTAGGTGTTTGAGTAATGTTTGTGTCCTGTTACTTATGTTGTATGATTTTTCGTTCGGAGAGTAACAAGGTAGTAGTTTTCTGCTGATCCTCGTTTCTTCTAAGGATTAGTTGCGCTATGTTTTTGCGTATACATTTTTTTCTCATTCATCTACGCGCTCTTCCCTCTTTTATACATCTGTGCAAAATTTCAAAATCATTTTATGTACCAAGGTTGCACCATAATTTTTCTATATAGTTTGTTTTTCTTTTACTTTTATTTTTTCGTTACATTTTCCTATATTATAGGTTTAGTATCATATTCACAGAATTACTTGTACATAATAAGTATTCCATATGAAAAAGAATCACGGTATTAGACATATTTTCTTTTTTTTGTATGCTTAATCTTAAGTAGAAATATGTCATCACTTGGTGAATAGTATGTATAAAGTAATAATTGATAATATAAGTAAACATTGTAGAATCAAATTTTTAAGAATTGTGTAGCAGTATTTCTGCCATTTTTCAAATAATATATGTATTTAAATGTACATGATAGGTGTATGCCATCAGTTATGGAAGATATACATATTAAAATCATTGTCAAGGATGTCAATGGCTAAGCATTACTGCGTCGAATCTATATTACTAGGTTTTTTTATTTTATTTTCAAGCAATTATAGGTTTTAGTGTTAGTATGCTGGTTATTTTATTACTTTTTCAAATAATATTGTTATTATTATTATTATGATTGTTATTCTTGTCAACGATAATTATTTTATATTTAATTTGCCTGATGTCCGTTTAAGACACTCATCATTATTCTTGGTTCTTTTTTTCTTTATTTAAAAAAAGGTCAAACATGAATTTGTATGAGTCTGCGTGGGTTTGAAAATTTTTTCTTTGATGGATAGGTGAGTTGTACTTTTTTTGCGTTTGCCGTTAGAAATTTGGTACTATCTTCAAAAAATTTGTGTTGGACTCTTTTCTACTGCAGACGGATGCTCTTGTATAAAGATATTTTTTTTGTATTGTTTATATTTTTCATCATCGTTTCGTAAGTCAATAACGGTTTTTTTCTTTTTATTACTGCACATTTTTCTTGGTATAAGGTCTCTGTCTTTCGGTAACGACAAATTGCTGCTCTGGTCGTAGGGCTGGTACTTTTTTCGGCCGTGTGTCGATTAATGGTTGGTAAGGGTCTTTTGTGATCTTACACAGGTGCATCTGTTAAGGACGTTCAAACGGCTTTTATGTGTGTTTCTATTGCCACATTTTTTTGTTCTTTATCTTGTTTACAGTTATGATTGTTTTGTGTTTCAGCAATTACAGTTATTTTATTCTGTCGATAACTATTGACTATTTTATTCTCATCTATTATAGGCACTGCATCGAAAAATGCAGTGTATTCTCAATTATTGTAGGATTGTATTAATAATAAATAAATTTTGAATATTTTCTAGATAATTGATGACATATGCGGGCATCGATGGTTATAAGTAAGATCATAGGGTCAAAAGAAAAAAAAGCTTACCCCTATCTATATAAACCGCGTAGATGGTTTTATTTCTATCGAATATTATGTGGTTGAATACCCGTTAGAGTCATTTAAAACTTTCGATATTTACGTACATGCATTGGAGTAACTTTACATATGAAAAATTATAAAATTAGGCTTTGACTGCAAGGATGCTCATTACGAGAATAAAGAGCTATCGAAACCAACACGGTATGAAATACACAGCCCCACGGTAGCTCAGTGGTAGAGCAGCTGTCCAGTAAGCAGAAAATCGTGTGTCCAATCCACACTCAAGGAAAATTTTTTTCATTCTCGTATATTATAGGCACTGCATTGAGATATGCAGTGTATATGAAACTCTCGTAGATCAGTATTATCGATTAATTACTTTTAATATCATTAATATTGATAATTGATATTTGTCATTGAAATATACGAGAATTTATGGGTATTTATATCAAAATAGGGCTGAAAGAAAAAAAGAGTACCCAAATCCAGATGAACCGCGTATACAATGTTCATTTTATCAATTATTATGTGCTTGAATACCCATTAGAGTCATTTAATTCTTCTTTTATTTAATCTGGTTTTAATAAACTCTGATCATACTCTATTCTTTCTGATCGAAAAGATTGTCGGAGTTCTAGGTTGAACGAAGATAAGCCTCCTTTTTTCCGTTAATATTTAGCTTTCTTACAGAGAAAGCTTTCAATCGGTAAAAAAAAAAATTTTTGGACATACGTTAGAAATATCTTATATAGTGTCTAGAGTGGAAGAATATCATTTTCATAAAAAGTCTGTGTGTGTGTGTGTCTCTGTTGTGTGTGTGTGTGTGTGTGTGTGTGTGTGTGTGTCTCTGTTGTGTGTGTGTGTGTGTGTGTGTGTGTGTGTGTGTGTGTGTGCGTGCGGGCGTGTGTGTGTGTGGAATCAGTCATATATGAGAAACTCAACTGTAGATTTCAATGATTATATGCTCAAAGTATTGGTTTTTTTATCTATCTGGCGGCTCAGAAAAAAATTCAAGTATTATACCTTATTAAAGTTTTCAATAAAACTCAAAGTTCTAAATAGAAACATCTGATGGAGCTTCAAAATAGCTATATTTTTCATTTTTAATCATTTTAATAAGTTATTTTATCTATTTTTTATTGAAGAGGTACTGAAATTTTTGTGGAGAATCACACATATCGTATAAATCCTTAGAGTGATTTAGGTGACTTACAACTTAAAATATTTGTTGGCATATCCTTGCATTACCAAAAAAAGATTCAATTTTTTACCTTATTTAGGCTGTTACAACGATTTTCTATGTCCAAAAAGTGGTTTTTGCTACTATTAGGGTAAAAAAAATTAAAATAAATTGAGTTGATAGTTTTACCTTATAGAGAATCAAAACCACTTTAAATGAAATTAAATTTTTTTTTTACGTCAAGTCATTTTCTGTTATTATAAAAAATGTACAATTTTTTTTCTTGAATCAGTCATATCTTCGAAACCCTTCAAATTATTTTGATCATGTTGGGCTCAGAATGTTTGTCTTTATATTCTTATATAAGTTTACAAATAATTTTATGTATTTTTTATGCTAAAAAACCGTTTTTCTGATTTTAGAGTAAAAAAACTTAAGGTTTATTTCATCAATAGAAACATTCTATAGCTGATTTCAAAAAATCATACAATTAAATAATATTTTAACTATAAAATAGCTGTATTACGTATATTGATTTCAGTAATAAGTTACAGTTAATTGTTGCATTGTTTTCTATTAAAAAAAATTTTCACAATACTCTTTGTACTATTGCAGCAAAAATTATATTATTATCTGTGAAATAACTCCACATCACAGAGCATAAAAGTAGCTTCTTTTTACATTTTAAAGCGTTTTAATTTTTGTTTTGCCTGTTTTTTTTTAGTTGAATAATTGCAGAAGAATGTTAATAATGAAGCTTTATGCTACTTTTCTTTTATATTTACATGGTATTTTTTATATATATTACAAAGGATTCTTATTTTTATGACTTTTATAATTTTCACTTGAAAATACGAATGTCAAAAGTAAAGCAAGATTTCACTTTTTCCCATCTGAAATGTAAGTGCAATTTTCGATGCAAGTTTTAAAACTAAAATTTACAATTGCAGTTGGTAATTATATTTGTTAAGTTACAAATCTATAATATAAATATTTTATGGACAACGAAGTTTTTACAATATTTGCACCCTTGGTAAGTGTAACTGTGGTTATTGATTGAATAACGTGAACTGCTGTAAATTTTGCAAACACGTGCCAATATTTTTTTTTACATAAATCCTAAGGAAACAACAGTTATCTTTTAGTATCTAGTAAATTTAAAATCTTTAAATACTGGTGGACAGTAAATCAAAACCCTAATATAAGAATATTTTGTTACGCAAAAAAATTATTTTTAGTACAAATGTAATTTTAGTACAAATATCTAAAGCTAGTGTAAAAATTGTTAAAATTTTCATTCTTAGTCTCTTTTGGAACAATTGTTAATTTAGATGAGAAAAAAAGATGTCCCCATCAGCTAAAATTCTAATATATTATACGGTCCCTGCACCTGTGATTAATTCAAAAAAATTATTTATCGCAGCCATTTTTGGTTGCAAATGACTGGGAAGTTGGTGAATACATTTTAATAAATATATCACAGTGTCCATAGCTAGTTTGTAGAATATTTATAAAATTTCTTTTTTCTTAGCTAACCATAATTTCCATTATTTTTTCATCATATAGTTATCGACTTCTTTTTTTCCTCCGCTATATAATTAAAGAGTTATTCTTTCACGCCCGAAATTCATTAAAAATTAAAATTTTTCTATAAGATTAGTTAAGGTGCTATTGTAAGTGATAATATCTTGGCATGCAAAATAAAAAATTTAGAATAAAAAATTTTTTTTAAGACATTGATCACCCTTGTATGATATGAAAATGAGCTTTATGTTATTAGATGTACATAATTGACTTTATAAATAATTCTATATTATAGCTTCTTCCGCCTATAGAACCACCTTAATGAAACTCGTGATTTATTGACTAGTTGCAATAAGCTAAAACTCAAACAGTACCTTGAATCAAATACTCTTTAGTAACATAAATTCATACCTATCTTTTTACATCCATGGTATAATATAATATTGTATGCATGTTTTATTACGTTAACGTTACGGTATTACAATTATATTTATGAATCTTAATTCAGTTCGCTCCATCTTTACTTGACTGTGACTTTTACACAAATGCTCTAATCCACAATAAAATTCAAGCGGTATATCAAGAATTCAATTTTAGCTTTAATTGGCTCTATCTAAAATTCTTGTGGGCTATAGCCATTTTCATAAGTGCTGCTAACAGTGCAACATATTTTATTTACACAATTTTGATTCATTTGCAAAGTTTTTATCCGGTTGAACACAATTTCTGAATGGAGACTTTGGATATGATTTTTCGTAAACTAAAAATAGTCGTGAACAAAAAATCAAGTTCTATCTTGGATGTAAATCATTAAAGTCCCTTAAAACTCAAACGATTTTCGCAAAAAATAACGGACTTGACGAATATTTTCAACGTAATACGTATACAAAAACCAATAATCACCTTATTCCTGATATGAAAATTTTCCACAAGAAAAAGTTTAGAAAAATTTTGTAGCATTTTTTTTTATGTTACAAATACCGTAGACAAGTGATTGTCTACAATTTTTGGTAACGCTCAGATCCAGTTATATAACTTTTTACGGGTAATTAGCACTCTCACAGGTCACACGTGTGATATTCACTACATCTGCGATAGGAAATAAGTTAATCTTGATGATTATGACAAATTTTATGAACGGAGCTTTTTTTTTATTTTGCATACTGGAGCCAAAAAAACAATAATAAGTAGCACTTTAAGATTCCTTGATTAACATTTTATATCTATATATACTACATACGATAAGTAAAATAATGAATAGTTAGTTAAATTTCTTACCCGTGTTCGAATAAATAAATTAACAAAAGGTTGATTTTTCTTGGCAGCAGCCTCAATTTGTTTCGTTTAAAATTATTTAATATACATATTATTCCAGCCTGTCCTATTAATCTAAGAAGTAGTTATGGAACACGGCTAGTCGAATATAGTTAAAGTTATGTAGAGCCTTTGAAGAAAACAAGGGGTCACACAGAATTGTATTGTAAAACGAGTATCAGTTAACTTCGAAATATAAAGCGATATAAATGATAGATTTCTGTTTTTCTTTTGCTTCCCCGTAGAGAAAGCTTTGTTATAAATGAAAACTCACATGTTGAAAAAACATGTTATTAACACGTTTTATGGAGTTTAGAATCGAAATACACTATTTTTGGAAAATGGTCGTATATATGTGTGTGTGAGTGTGTGCGTATGTTATCAGTAGTATCCCAGGATTCTCTCGAGTGATTTCGAATCTACAAGGCTTTTTATATGATTTTTTCTATTTCTTTTACTGCCGAGAATAGATTCAAGTTTTGCTTTTTTTAAAATTTCATCGATTTTTCAAATTTGATTTTTTTTTAAAAGTTTAGTTTATAGGTATTCACTCTCATGACAAGAATTCTATACTATCATTAAATTTTGTACAAAAAAACGTGCTACTAAATAGCTGGCTGTGCGTGGGTGTGAATAGGAAGCGTATATAATCAGTCATATCTCAGGATTTTTTTACCAATTTAGATTATCCCAGGCTTTTTTTCTTTGTTTTTAAATACCGCTCACCTTGAGAAACAATTTTGATTCATTTATTTTATTTTGTTTTTAATTGTATTAATATGATTTTTGAAACTCAATTCTATAAAAAAAATTAATTTCAAAGATAAATAAGGTTGTTTGAGGATGTTTACGAATAAAAATTCTGAAAGATCATTTAATTATATACAAAAAAAACATAATAAGGTAGAATTTGGTAGGCGGTTATGTGTGGATGTTAATAGGGAATGTATATAATCAGTCGTATCTCAGGATTTCTTAGACTAAATTTTATTGTCATTTTAGGATATTTAACGATAGATACTCTGTAATTTTTTTTAGTATTGAATAACCATCATTGCTAAAAAATAACATTGAAATGTCATCAAGTCGTTTCTTTTTATTTTGACTATATCGATTTCGGAAAATATTTTTTATCTTTTTTTCTAATAATCGGTGTTACAGAATATTTTGTTGCAGAAAAGCTTTAAGATCATGAAATTGCCAAAAAAATTTCATTCTGATCTAATCGATTTAGGAAAATCACTTTTTTTGGAAAATGTGGATTTTTTCGCTAAAGAACGCTTATAAATATTTTGTAGTATAATATCTTGAAGATCATGAAACTTTCTGAAATAATAACGTCTTTGGATGTAGAAAAAAATGGGTGTTTGTAAAAAAAAGAAGAACACGTGAATAAGGAAGCTTTGTGCCAATGAATTGGCAGCCATTCTTTCGTTAAGGGTAAAGGTAACTTAGGTAACTGGAATTGTTCATAGGAAATCTAAGTATGGGACTGCAATACGGTCTGGTTGATGAAGTACCTTATATGTGTTGATATCGTCAATAAAAAATGTATCGAATGGTCATTAATGTAATTAATTTTTTTTGTAACCTAAATTTTTGCATTCCACACTTTCTCTATAAACCTGTACTTACATTTGCGTCGGATAAAGGTTAACGCATATCATAAATATGTGTGTCATCTTTAATAAGTTATATTTTCTTTCATTTCAATTTATTCCTCCTTTTTTGCAACAACACATTTTTTATAGTAAAGAATAAATTTTTTTTCGTATTTGTAAGTTACACGATGTCACTGTGATTGTTAATGCCAATATCGTTATTACAGTAATATATAGCTTTTTTTTATTTCTAATGCGGTACTATCACTTGATTTTGTTTTTGTATTCTATCACTGTGTCTTTTAAAATTCTTCTTTTTTCCATTTAATAATCTGAATCTTTGCTATTATTTCATGCAAGAAGTGATCATGCAAACTAACGAAACGATTTAAGGGTTGCCAACTATAAACTGATTGATTGTTTAATAAATTAATTGTACCGCATATTGGGTGTACCGCCATTTTTCTGTTCATACAAATTTTATAAACTTTCTTTACCTTAATATATTTTCGCGATGCTTCTAAATAAGAATGTAAATAATTATAGAAATTTAACATTTTAACGTTTTTTTTTTTGTAATTATTGTTATGCATAGTCGTCATTTTCTACATCGTGCAATTTTTCTGATTTTCATATCAATAATGTATTTTTTTAATAAGTATAATTAATATAAAGCATGCTAAATATTTTTTTTTGCTGCACGTCCAAGAGCCGCAGGGAGACAAAAACTTTTAAGGGCTATCCTCTGATTTTTTTTGACTATTCATTTTAATCAATTACGTTATAGCTATTGATTTTTTATTTGGTCCAGGCTATTTAAGCATGCAAATTTTCTATATTTTATCTCCATGGGTAACTTTAAATTCTTCGCCTTTCTGTAGCTTTACGTTATAAGTTTTATAATCGATTTCTACGATCTCCTAAGCTCCCTCATATTGTGCGTCGTATTTGCCTTTCGACGGTTCTTTACGGACAAACATGGCCTTCCCTCCCATATAAAACTGAGTATGGAATTTCCTGTCATAATAGTATCTTAAACGCCATCTAGCATGTACCTTTTAGATGGCTGCTGCATGGCTGCTAGAGACTCAGCAATTTGTTAAAAATACTCGTCATACGTTAGATCATCTTGTTGACGCTTAAAGCTCGATGGTATGCGAGCTTTATATCCGAATAATAGTTTGTAAGGCGTATATCTTATCCTTTTATATTTTAAGGTATTGTATGCAAGCACACACAATGGTGAAAAATCTTTGCATATTTCGGCTTTATCGAGGTAAGACTTTCAACATTCTCCTATGCCGTAATGCATGCGCTTTATTGCGCTCTCACTTTGGGGGTAGTAGGCAGTGCTTCTTATTTTTTCAACTTTTATTAATCAAGTGAATTCCTCCATGGTTTTGTTCATGGAATAGGTCAAACGATCTGATAATTAATTCTCATATGCGCTGAAATATGCTATGAATTAGTTCGCTAGAGCTACCACTGCCTCATTGGCTGTTGCTTTCTGTACTAAAACAAGGAAGATATATTTCATTTACTAGTATTGAATTGATAGTATTAAAATGTCTTCGTAGTCCGATTATTCATTCAAAGATCCGTAGAAATTGATAGATATTTCTTTAAAGGGCCTACTCGAAGTATTTGTGATTCAAGTTGCTTGTTTTGCTTTTACCTGGAAAAGTTTATTGATTTGACAAGATTTACAGCCAAGTACAGTTGCCTAACGTGCGGTCGCATATTTCTTTAACATAAACCTTGTGCGATCCTATTGTCAGTTTTGTTTATGCATCTGTGTCTGCCAACTGCAGATTTACAATATTTTTTTATGACGTTATATACCTGGTCGGCCAGTGGTAATAAAAAGCATTATTGTGTAGTACAGCTACTACTTTATGGTCTTTCAGGAATTCTTTAATTTAGTCCACGAAGTATTGCCACTCATCTATGTTCAAAATCACTAGGTTTCTTACTATTTCTATAGTTATTCTTTTATTCATCATAACTGGTGCTTTCAAAGACACTTGACATCTATAATGTCGGATTTCAGTGCAGTATGGTCAAAGTGTGTTTTCACGATACTGCGCCGAAAGTAGGAACTTTCATCCCACTTCGCAGAATCACAATTCCGCCTTCCGGCGCAGGATTGGTGAAAAATCGTATACAACCCACGGGAGGAAATAGAGAAAGCCTCAGAACACATGCTTATCACCATCGGCTTTGCCTTAGGCGTCAAATGCCTGTATTCTGAGACATTCTTTACTTTCCCATTGTCTCGATATTAGTGACGCTATCCGGTAATTTGCTAAAATTTTTATTGTTTTAAACTCCTTGTACTTCTTTTCACTTGCTTGATTTATACATAAGAAAATGATTGTAGGGTATGTCAATATTTTAAATTCACTACTTTCTTCTTAAGCAAAACATCTTTTATGGTATTTGCAGCTTATATTTCATCTCCATTGTTTTGAGACCTTCTCAGCGCTATAAGACATTCTTTATATAGATTGTAACAACTGTTAACTAAATGTTTATGAAAGTAGCCAAAACTTACTAACATTAATTTGTGTATAAATGTATACATAACATTTACAAAGTGTAATTATTGTTGGTATACCTTCTTTTCACGCAAGAGCCTCACGCACCACGTACCACTGTTCACATATTGATGATAACAAGTCTGTGAAAATACATCGTTAATAATACTACCCAGTAACTTTTTACAAAAACAACGATTGAGGTGACTGTGACTTGTATTAGCCGTGTGGAACTAAGATACTAAGTCTACTGTGGGGTGTGTCAATAAGGTTGGATTGATAGTGTATATGGGACGTTCTTTTACAAACCGAACACCTTTCTGACCGGCACATTTTAGATTTAACTGAAATTTTTTTTACGGGTTCCTTATCGAAAAAAAAAAGGTACGTGTAAGAGGATTTTTTTTTCATTTTCGATATTTTGAAAAATAAACAAGATCGAAAATTCGTTAATTTGATGATTTATCGATGAAAGCCTATTTTTCAAAAATTCATAACTCCGGTTCTATTTAAGCTAAAAAATCTATTTTTTTTTATTTTGAAGGTAAAAAGACAAGCATTAAGACAAAAATAGTTTGAAAACAAATTGTCAAAAATTTAAATTGTTATTAACAATTTAAATGTTTAAATTGGTTTTTAACAGTGGCTCTACCCATAAATCTACTTTTTACTATTTTTATCGTATTCTGCGTCAAATTTTCTATCGAAAACGCTTTTGAAAAGGATAAAGAATTTATTTTTACTGTGAGAAAAAAATTAATTAACTTAGCGCGGTACGTCACATCGACACGTGGGTCACATTTTACGGCTCATATTCTTGTTTTGCACCGTTTATCTCTTAAATACAAATAATTTTTTCATTTTTTTAATTAAAAAACATATTTTATTAGCCAAGAAAATGGGAAAAAATAGAAAAAATACATAAAAATAAATAAATAAAATTATATGTTCCACATTAATTATATGTGCAACGCCCGTCTTCAAATTTGAATTACGAACTCAGCATCTACAATTACATACACACTGTCAACCCAACCTCATTGAAACACCCCACAATAGACTCCGTATATCCGTTCTACACGGCCAATATGAGTAGCAGTCAACTTAACAGTTTTTGTAAAAAGTTTGTTTTATTTACAATGTATTTTAGCATACTTGTTATCATTAATATGTGAATAGTGGTACGTGATGCGTGAGACTTTTGCATGAAAGGAAGGTATACCAACAATAATGACACTTTGTAAATAGTAGGTATACATTTATACAGAAATTAATGTATAAATAAGTTTTTGCTACTTCTTACAAACATATAGTAACTTGTTGTCACAATCTTTATAAAGAATGTCTTATTGCCCTAAATAGGTCTCAAAACAATAAAGACAAAAAATAGGCTGCAAATTCAATAAAAGATGCCCCAGAAAAAAGTAGTGGATTTAAATTATTGATACACCGTACGATAAAATTTTTATTTTTTAAATATCTAAATAGGTAATCCGTAACTTTCTTTACTTTTAAAAGTAATGATGGATTCTCATTTTTCTTTAATGACCATGGTGGTAGTTCCTGCGGAAGACTAACTCTGTATACTCTATATTTCGCAAGAACACTTTAATTTATTATGTTATTTCTAAAATCATTTTCTGCCTCGCTTCCCGATTCTACAAGGGCCATTATTAGTTTATTGCCTCTCTCTCCGTCTCTTTCTGGCAATAAATCAAACGACCCCTGCCAGTTGTGTGCCAAGTAAGGCTCTACTAGTGGTGGGGGTTAAGGAGCAGGTCTCCTGTGTTCTTCATGTGTTAACTTCCCAATGTCGCTTGCTCCGCCATCCTTTTTATTCTCCTCTACCTTGTCGATTCTTTTATTATTCGAATTTGGTCCTTATTCTTCACATCTTCACAGGTGCTTCTCTGGATCCACCTACAAGATTTCGCTGTAGTCAGGCCTCTTTTGTTAATTAAGGTTTATTCTTTGTTAGGGCTAGGAAGTGTTAATTCTCTAAAGATATATGTATAAATTTTCCGCTTCTAATTCCTATAAAATAATGATGCACAATCTTATCCGGAGTCACTTGAAAGTCAATGGATTTTTATTTATCATACTTCAAGGCATATATAAAAGAACATTTCCGTCATCGAAGGCGTTATTGCTTTGAAGGATGTCTTCTGTCTCTTCTGGGTTTAAACACTCATACATCTATTTTAATTAACAAAAAGCGCTTCTTAATTTTGTTGTTAAGAGTAATAAGCCATCAAGAAAGATTAAATAATAGAAAACACAACTTCCGTCCAGAGGGACGTCCGTTAGCAAAAATTTTCGTGTAGCTCCTCGCAGTAGTGTTCGCATATTCGAGTCCTAAAATCTCTTATTTCATTCATTCTGCGGTGTGTGTGCCCTATTTTGTATGTTAGTAAGTTTCTATTGCTTTCGTTTGAAGGGTATTATAATCAGCATTTAAATCAACTTGGCGACGTTAGTCGGTCTCTTTATTTGACTGACTGAAGGGTCATCGACTCTATGCTCTGGATGTTTGTTTTTTTTCCGATCTGTAGTACTATCAGCTCTCCACGCATTAAGTTAAACTCTTACGTTTTCCCCAAAATCTTTGCGTTTCATGTCCTGCAAAACCTTTCTTTGAAAATTACCAACAGAGTCATCAAGCATCGCGTCAATTTTTTCGTTTAGACCCGAGACTTTTTTTAAGCGTTCTCGTGATATAAACGCCTTGTAATGGATTGCGTGCGTCTATTCTCTTGTTGTATGTTCTTCTGTTGAACGAATTGCTCCATGCCCGTTGATTCGTCTGCAATCGACACGATTCGGCGTGCTTGTATTTCACGTCTGTAGTTGTTGTCTCCCTTCGCTCAAAGTTTCGTGTTTATTTCGCGTATATGGTCTCTTCTCTGTAAGTTTTGCTTTCTTAATGATGTCAATTGGTTCACTTAATCCTAAACATATTTCCTCTCACGCTCAAATTTTCTTTTACTCACATGCTTTCTACTTTACTTCAGCCGCTAGGTTTGCCATCCCTAGTGCGTTATTGGCCTATTCTTATCTGTTGGTACCTCTTCCTTGCCAGATAGTGTGTTGCAGTTTGCTATCATCATTTCCCTTAACTTATCTTCTGATTTGGATGTATTGGGAAATTTTGTTGGTTTTCTATGTAGTGTATTTAGATGGTGGTTACGAGTCTTGCGTTGTAAATTTTGTGTCTCATACCTTTTAATGAAATGTGTACTTCTAATTTTTCCTACTCTTTCGATATTTTTCTCTTTTTCCCTACATGCAAGATTTTTATTAATTAGTATTTGTGATGGAATTGCTTCGTTAAAGTCACTCGCTGCAATAAGCTGTCCTCCCCCTTCTTCTTTTTATTTGCAGTTTGGGCTAAAAGTATACGTAGTCCATCTAATATCCTTATTGCTATGCCTACTTTTGGTATTTTATGTCTTTGTTACTCTGTCTCCAGCCACTTTAACTCTGAGTCTACATCACTGTCGTTTCTTGGCATATATTTGCTTGAGTTGGCAGTAACCCGGCGCTTTCTTTTCTTCACCTTGTTTTTTAACTTGTTAAAATCGGACATTTCTATTTGATTAATCTTGTCTTTTCTTATTATATTCTTTTTTCCGTCTTGTGTGAATCCTGTATATCCTTGCCGGTGTAGGTGGAGTGTTTGTTACACAAAATCCCTATTTTGCTTGTTCTTCTGCGAATTCATGTCATTCCCTGCGTGGTTATTCAAGATTTTTCTCGCCTTTTTTCAGGATCAGGCTACATGACTATGCATCAGATGATCCACTGATTCTCCCGAGTCTATACACAATGTCGATTTCGCAGCCACGTACTTCTGCCATTAGTCTTGTAAATCGCAGGTCCAGTTCTTTTGATGTGTGCAAACGAATTAGAGGCTTGTGGTTAATAAATACTGAAAGTTTCCGTTTGTATAAGTATAGTCCTAATTGTTCTTATTCACAGACTATAGCAAGCAGTTATATATCGTACGTTGGGTAGTAAGGTTCGCTATTTTTTAGGCAGCAGTATGCATATTTGGAAGAGTGATCTACGCCTATTTTTCCTTGACCTCATATTGTGCATCTCTTGTAAAGATATGTGGTTTTTTTATGTCTAGAGCTAAGAGTACAGGCTCGCTGCACAGAGCATTAATGAAAGTGTCCAATGCTTCCTCTTGAGGTTCCTGCCACTAAAATTTCATGCCGTTTCGGAAAAGAATCGGAATAAGTTGTGCTATTTTTCCGTGATCCTTAATAAAACGACGAAAATATCTAGTGAGACTAATAACTTTTCTAGTTTTTCTTACGTTTGTAGGGCTTGGATAGTTTTTATTATTTTTTTAAGGTTTTTTTTTAATTCTTCGTCTATTGCTGACTATTTAGCCTTGTTTTTTTTTTTTTTTTTTTAAACTGACATTTTTCAGATTTTCTGTTGTGTTTTTATCTTCTAAACGTTTAAAAAATCTTGTAGATCGTCTTCCGTATTCTTTTAAAACTGCTGCAGATAATATTATGTCGTTAATGTTTACTTCTTTTTCATGCTTATGCAGGTCTGGTAGCGCTAGCGTTACAGCCTTCACGCATGTATTTGGTGAATCACTGCAGCCTATTTGCATACATTCGTAATGGTAATGGTTGCCTGGACCGGAAAATGCTGTCTCATAAGCGTCTTTTTTTACTACTTCTATTTGAAAAAATCTTATTTTCAAGTCCACTACAGTTTTATAACAGGCAGATGCGAGATGGTTTTGTATGTAGCTTTAAAATAGTAGTCGGTGACACAAATCGAATGTAATCTTGTTGGGTATTCGGATGCCCGTTACCACTTTCTATCTATTCTCCTCGTTGCGGCCCGCCTGCTTGGGGACTATCTATGTGTTTAAGCTATACGGCAATGTAGAACATCCAATTATGACCTGGTCTGCAAAATTTTTCAACACTTTATTTATCCATTACCTTAGAGTGATCAAATACCTGACTTTTTTTGCTACAGTTGGTTTGTTTGTCGTTGTGGGTATCTTGTGTTTTAAGAAGCTAGATGCTCTAAAAGGCTAATTGTGGAGGATCAAATTATAATAGTTTGTGTACGTGTTGTAGTTTTTCTTTGTTGCAGCCTGACGTGTCTGCTGATTTTGATCTTTTCTCAACTCTTTCTTTTTTATTAATAACTATAAGTTCGCTTTTGTCTTTATTCGCTTTTTATTTTCATTCGCACGCCAGGGCGTCTAACTTTCTGACAAAATAGCATTTCTGGCTGCTCGCTTATCTTTGGCCATACATTTATCCATGACTTTCTTTTCTTGCCTGCGTTGGTAGCGTGCTCTCGCGGCCTCTTGATGAAGCGTGGCGCTCAAGACTCGATCGACTTCTGCTGTACTGTTATATATAGTTCTGCTACTGCTTAGTACAGCAGGGTGACAGGTAAGCTGGGTATACTGTGCGTGGTGGTCGATGCCCACTGACATTGTCAGGGCCAAGGCAAGGCTAAGGCTTTGCTGGTCAGGGTCGGGCATTAACAACACGTGCAGAAGGTGTTGATGAGTTTCCGAATTAAGTTCGAGTAGTGCGAGCTTGACGTATCATATATACAGCAACTACTCGGCACGTACTTATGGAGTTGACGTACGTAAGCTTATATGAACTACGCGGGTAAGACATGGACAGAAGCTCTAGCACGGAGTCCACAGAGATGATAAGTAAAGCTAGAAAGTGCAGAACTTGTATGCACATACATGTACATACACAAACAGCATTGTTTTTTACTTTTAAAGGGCGAAATCATCACGAAAATGCATGATGTCCTTTAGAAATGCTTATACAAAAATACATGTGCAATTTATTATGAGCTGTAAGTTTAAGGTAGTTTAGATTCCAACATATACATCACGATCGCGGGCTCTTCTGCTATACGTTACGGCACTTACGGTGGCTCGAGTAGCATTGACGGCGTAGGCCACAAAAATCCCGTAGGCAATCAGAGATAGCATCAGCTCTAACAAGTCATAAAAGTCGCACCTCCTAGAATAAAATTGAGTCAGGATCCACGTACTTTCGACTAAGGGATGCAGAAAAATTCTTGTCATTGCCTTTCGTAGGCCTTTTCTGTCGTCCATATCGATACTACATGGCTTTGTCCCGCAAATCGTCTTACATTCTAGCAAGTCTACATGAGGTATGATTATTTTTCTAGGTCTTTATGTAATATTTATGCATTTGGATGACGCATTACCGTTATCGTTGTTTGCAATAAAGTTGCTAAATGAATGCCTTCATCTTATTCTTGCCGAGGTTCCCATCCTGTTTATATACTTATACATTCTCTTTTTACGTGCGCCAAAATTATGTCTCGACTTTGCAAGAATTTCGGAGGTATATGGTTCCATCAAAGGTATCTCAGTGCCGTTTAGTATTATAATATCTTCCTTGTTGCATATATGGCAATCATGTTTTTCAATAGGTCTCATCCAATTGGTCCTTCTACTTATCTCGGGAGGTCGTCAGGGACTACGTGTCCAGTAAAAATTATCCCATTTAGGGTATCTCTACTGTTCTTGACGTGTTTTGTGAGTCACGCCGGTTATGAGCACTTACTCGTTTAAATTATTATGTAAGTCCTTTTTAGGGCTACTTGTTTTTCTAATAAATATTTCAGCACCCGTATTTACGTGAATTGTCGCGCTTCTGTCCATAATTTGTAGAATTTCTTGGAGCACTAAAGTTAGTGTGTGTCCTGTACTTGTTACAATTATTTCTACTTCCTTAAGTGACTTTTCAACGCTTTTGTTAGTGGTGTCATTTCCTAACCCGGGGCTTTGGGTCGTTAGTAACATTTTGGCCAAAATATAATTATCATTATCTTGTGCGCAACAATCTGCTGTATCTTATTAAGTTGTGCCGTCGGTTCATTTTATGTATTACCCATGCCTTGCACTGGTCGTATCATTTCATGCTGTGCTTTCTCCCTCGTCTCTATTTTATTTAAAAGGTGTGGCTTACTAAATAGTTATTCAGGTGAATCCCGTCTGCTGCACTTCGGCTTTGCATCTTTGGTGAGCACACTGTTTATATCTTTGCGTACTGCCGAGTCACGATCAACGCCTGGGGACTGCGATGAGTGCCTTGGGAGTTTAATGTCTTGGTCTGTAAGTCATGTGTTTTATCGTCAAGTATGACAGGTCTGATATGCGGTGGCCCTCTTTTTTTATATCTTCGGCTTCTACAATCATAATTTCTATCATCAATAATATTATTGTACATATTATTGATGTATCGACTATCTTGCTGTTCGTAGATTTGTTTATTTCGCTTGTTCCTGATGTTACTGTAGCGGGTGCTGCGATTGTTTCTTCCATAGCAGTTGCTAGATTTATTGCCATTTTACGTGCATATATAGTTTCTTCTCTTGTTAATATTTCGTACATTGTTAAGATATACCTCCTTTCTGCTCATTCTAATTGTACCGGTAGTGTTCTCGCATTTCGCTAAGATCTATCTTTCTCCTTTTGGCGTCTCTTACTAACATACGACATTCTTTCATGTTATGATTTTTGTGCTTACAATACGCGCAATTTTTGTCCTGGTCTTTTTTTTTAATACCTTGAGTATTATGATTTTCCGTATTCACTAGCGGTCGAGTTGAAAGATTGTCGTATTCAGCTCAGTATAGGATTGACTCGTAGATATTGTTTGCACTCCATTTCAGTGAATCTATTATCCTTATCTGGATATAGTTACATGATAATACTTATTTGTCTTGTGGTCTTTCATTGGTTACGAAGGCATTTTATCTATCCGAAGTAGTGTAGTGCAAGGCAATGTCGCTTTTTGTAGTCAGCGTAACTAATACTTCTTCGTTTACTAGTGTTAGACTAAGGCATGTTACATCCTATTTTTAAGGAGCCCGAAGTCCATGACAAAACTATATAATTGCTTGTTTTTGGGCACTGTCTTTTAGTGCAAACTTTTTCATAGGAGAATAAGTCGGGTTTAAGTCAAAAAAGTGTTATTATTCTATTATGTAGCTCCCAAACGGGATCACAGTAAGATCGTACATCTTCTCCTCTTTGTTGTGTAATCATTTTTGGTTGTGTTATAATTGTAGTAGCAATACAAATGCTCGCATACCTGTTCTTTAGTTTTCTTAGAAATTTCTTATTTGACGTTAATTGTGCTAGACATATTATAATCTCTGCTGCTTTGCCTGTAAGCCTGGTAGCTGATTTTCAAATAGGAACTTCTTATAATGTGGCCCCACTGTCCTGGATACAGATTTCGTTATTTGTTAAGAAAATTAAATTTGACTTGATCGCGTCGAATATTGGCACATCGCTAGCTAAGTGATAAATGTATTTAAGCGGTCTGTTGAGAGTGCGTCTGTTTTTGATTTATGATATCATGTGTGGGTAGAGTACACTAATTTTTTTGTATCTGCATAGTCTTTATCTGTCCAATTTAAATCAAATGTACCTACAAATAAATGTTGTGTTATTAAATTATTTGAATCATAGTGGGTCCAACTTTGACCGGTTATGTTACTCGGTCTAGCGTTTCCTTGTGACTGATTCCGGGTGCAAGCGTCCCATTGATCTCGTGCATCTCCAAGTACTGTGCTTGATTCCATGCTATCGATCATTTGGTTACATTCCGTCCAGACAGCCTTATTAGATCTGTCAAGTAGTGTTCTGCTTGTTACGGGGTGTATTGCATAATAGACGCATTGCTGCGGGATGACCTTACCAATTTGACTGCACGTTATTTTTTCTCTTGCTATTTTGAGAGTTTACTTTGTTATCATTTTCATCATAAACATTTCATGTTTTTTGTTAGCTGTTTGCTATTCCTCCCATTATTTTGGACCATGTTCTAATGTAATTCTAATTATTTCGTTTTTCGTATTGTCTGCTGAAACTTGTTGTGTATTGGTACAGTCAAGTTGTTGTAGAAGTCATGTTCCCCACGCCTTGTTCATTTAAGTTTTGGTTAATATTTTTTTTTTTCTTACTCAACGTCGTTCTTTGTAAGTGTTTGATAGCTGTAAAAGATTTGGAATTGAAATTCGTCGCAATCTGCTTATCACGTTGGTTCGACTGCTTCGTGCTATTTACTAAGCGTTCTGTTTTTAAGAACCAAAGCTTAACTGCATAGGTTTAAGGCTTTATCTGTAGAGTGCATTATTTTCTTACCTTATTATTTTTCTCTGCGGGGTTAAATTTTGCTCTTTGTGCTGTTTTAACCGCTTGTACTACGTATCTATTGGGTATGGTCAGTTCGAGTCCGAGGACAATTTTACTTTTGTACTGACTCAGTTGCCTGCATAGTTTTTCGGGTATCCTCGATGTATATATTACATAATATTGGCCTAAGTTCACTTATAAATTACATGCTGTTTTCTGTTTGTTGATTTTAAAAGGGGTAGTAGGGAATGTTTTAGGTCGATACTAAGAGTAAATGTTTCTGTCTCTTTTTTTTTGTGTCAGATGGTGACAGTAATTACTTTTGTTATTCTACATTACGCCTCCTATCTAAGGTCTTATTTTATAGGTTTGACAATCATACAAAATTCAGTTCTTAATTTCGTGTCTGTTCCTACTTTTTTTCAATATGGAACGTTGTTACTACTGTTGTTAACTATTTTTTTTTTTTTTTTAAGTTAAAATATAAATTTCAATCAAAAGTTGTGTAATTTTAAGTGATTGACAAATCATTAATAAACATTCTGGTTGTTAGAGTGCGAGATTATGGTTGGCTTGCTAGAGTTCTTTCTAAGGAGATTAGATAGTTATAGTACAAATAAGTAACGTTTACTCGCATGCGACACTCTTAATATAATCATGGTTAAGCAAAAAACCGGTGTAAGTGTATGTTGCTATTGTATAATTTTTTTGCTAGTCAAAGGAGTTTTCTTGTCAAAATAATTAAAGTTTGGTTTTCCGTCTTGTTACGTCTTTATCTAATTTTAACATACATGTGCTTCGTTAATGATTACTATTAGCTTTATAAAGTTATGCTATTTGTGTGAAAAAAAAATAAAGTGCCTTTTTTCCTAACTTTCCCAGGGGTCGTCAAATGGTTGTCTGGATTTATATACTCATATATACTAGTGGCGCTCCGCCCTTTTGCGCCCTACGTGTGCAAACCCTTTGTACAGTAATACTTATATCTATAAAAAAATGAGTATTATAAAATTTATGTATTGATTATTTCTAAATTATAAAATTAGATTTCTTTGATTTACTATGCGATCTCATCACATACTTTGAATAAAACTTTACTATCTAGTTGTTTGTAATTATGTCAATCTATTTTTTTTCTTGATGTTTATAACTATGGGCTCAGTATTGTGAGTAATCCTGGTAAAAGTAATGCTACTGACTGTTTTATCTGATAAATTATGTTTACTTTATGTATTCAGTTGCTGGCTTTAGTTGCGAATCCATCCAAAAGTATTTTGAAAAACACTGTGTGCACAAACAGAACAAATGACTTTTTTTGGCTCACTATGATGTTGCAAGCTCAATGTTTACAACATTATTAAAGAGATGTTGCCTATATTAAGTGTAGTGTGTATTACCTACAAATGCACTAAGATACGTGGATAAAATATCTTGAAATACTAATAAGAGTTTATAGAAGTGATAATATAGACATATAATCAAACTCTAATATCAATACTAACCTTACATATATCTAGGTCTTTTTTCTTACCTTAAAGTATCCACGTATTGGCCTTAATTTATGGCGAAAAGACACTAAGTTTAAATTATATCATGATATTTAGACTGCCAACTAAAATGTATGAGATTTTTCATATAAACAACAAAAAAAAGTAAATCAATTTATGTATATTTTTATAAAATGACAAAAATCGATTTTTCACGTAGAACTCAGTAAGTACTTTAATAGTGAAAGAAAAGACTACACCAACACTAGTCCTATTAGTAAAAGTTCTAGAAAACCATATAGATGATCTTGTGCTTATTCTATTTATAATAATACAATATACTTCTCATTGTAATTCTGAAATTAAGAAATTTTAAAAAATATTTATCGTTCTGTGATACTTTAAGATATTTATATTAAAATAATTTAAGTGCTTTGATAAATATTGTTTAGCTACTATGCTTATCATATTTATTTTTTAATTTTTTTTTATTTTACTGGACATTGAATATTTATTTGATGATTTAGATTTTATTAATACATTCTTTGATTTTTTTTATTAAAAAAATCTTAAAACATAAAGATTAATATTCAAATAATACTAAAGTACCAAATTAAAAAATGAAGGAAGAACGAACAGTAGGTAAGAAAAAAAAATTATCTAAAATTTACTGTTATAAAGAATTTAATAACCATTCCGTCAGTCATGCTATTTTTTCTAAAAAGAAAGTAAAAAATTTTGTTGTCAAGAAGGAAAAAATTTTTCACTACTATTTATTGCATTTTACTAATCTTTAAAATATGTAGTATCATGTGATAGCCATTTCAGAAACTTGATGAGATATTGCAGTAAAATATTCTTTTTTGTATCATATATTGCTAATGTATTACCTGAAAAGAAAAAAGCAATTAATAATTTAAATTTGCTGGGCCAAGTTTGTCACACAACACCTAATAGATTAGAGAGCATTGAAATTAATAAACCTTGTCACAGTCATGTATACGAGGATGTTTATGCTTTTGAAACAAGAATAAAAACAAATGCAAAATTAATTAAGGAATATTTGAAAATTTTGACAAAAATTTTAAATACCAATCAAATATATAAATAATAAAACTGTTTACATCCGATTACAAAACTACAAAAATTACCTGAATACAAAATTTTTTTCTTACGTACAAGCGGTCATGAACATTATTTGTACAATAAACTGGATTCAGCAAAATGTAGTGCAATTATAGTTTTAAAAAACGAGATATTTGATGACTTTGATTTATGTGTTTATCCTAGAAACCTTCCAGAAAATATACTGACTTGTACTTATTTAAATAAATTATATAAATATGTCGATCCAATGGTATTCCCATTACTATTTTCGTCAGGTGAGTTTGGTTGGAGTACACAATATTTGAAAAATCCAAACGAAAAGACTGAAATAATTTTAATTCTACAATACCATGCGTATAAATTATCTTATAGACCAAAAAATGTTAAATTAAATCCTTTATTAAAAGCGAAAAAAGCGACCCAACAATTCTTTTTAAATGCTTGTGTGATGATAGAGAGTAATAAAATGAACTTTATAAGAAATAATCGAAAAACCTCACAAATAGATCGTTTTTAAGGTTTATTAGATTGTATTTTAAATAGTGCTCAGAGCATTTAACAAAATTTCGAAATACAAGAAAAAATTTAAAATCTTTTTGTCTTACCTCAAACATATATGTGTAGTATATCTTACATGCAACAGCATTATTATGATACAATGGCAATTATGAGGAAATGTGGTAGACTGGATTTTTTATATAACTGTGACATGTCATCACCAATAGAGAAAAGTTAAAGATTTTTAAATAAAATTTCTACTCACACTTCACCAAATTACACACCAAATATACATGTAAGATTGTTTATAACAAAGCAAAAATTTATTTTACATGTGATAGCAAAAAAAAAGTTAATAAATAAAATTGTATCCTTCGTTTAAACAATTGAATTTTAAAGAAGAGGACTCCCTCATGCTTATATTTTAGTGACATTGCATCCAGACAATAAAAAAAAAACTCGATGATATTGATATTATAATATCCGTACAAATTCCTCCGAATGACCAAAGTCTGAGAAAATTAGTAATTAAACACATGTTACATGCTCCTCATAATGATTATATTCCGTGCCTGTAAAAAACGTTAAAATTTGTAAAAACAATTTTTTAAAACCATTTAGTGATTGAACATTGATATGAAAACATGTTTATCAAGAATACAGAAAAGGAAAAAGGAGTTTAATGGAAAAGAGATAGAAAATTTAAAATAGTAAATAAAAAATTTCAGTTGACGATTCAATAGTAGCAGCATACAATAAATTTCTATTACCAAAATACAAATATCACACAAACATTTATTATTGTGCATTAATACAAAGCATAAGATACATTTATAGCATCATTATTAAATGAAATGATGGACAATTCCGTTCGATACAAAAAGAAGTAATCTCATAAAACAAAGTGGATGATGAAATTAAACAGTACAATGATGCACGATATTTAAGTCTAATGCAGGCTACATAGAGATTACAAAAATATCCCATTTGAGACAGAAGTCATTGTGTAATTGATTCACCTATACAAATTAAAAATGAAGAGAAAATAACTTTCGAAGATAAGTTTTATGATTCCTTAAATAAATACAAAACACAACTTACAAAATGATTTCAGTTAAATAGAATAGATAACTTCACTAGTACTTTGAAATACGTTAATATCGCAGAACATTATTTATTTAATATAATGAATGCAAAATGGGAAAAAGCACACTTTTCAAGGGAAAATAGTGCAATAGGGAGATTAAATGTTATCTCTCCAAAAGATCGAAGAAGATTTTTCTAAAATTAATAATAAATCAATAAAATGGTCGTATTTCTTTCGAAGATTGAAGAACAAATAAAAGTGTACTATACAAAAGTTACAAAGAAACTGCAAAAATCATGGGTCTGATTAAACGCAATTTACAAATTTGTCATATTTTTAAAGGAGCTATTATTGTTATGTTACTACATCAGCAAAGAAAAATGTTTGCATGGTTTGCGACAGCAAAGAACATCGAAGGTGATGAGATATGGAAAAAATATAAAAACAAATTGGAGGAAGATCTTGTTGTAAATAATAAGAATAAAGCTTTTGTACATCTATATGAAATTTTTAAATCAGGACATAAGTGTTGTAAAAACTTCAATTTACCGATTCCAGCAAAAATTGATTCGAGCTTAAATAACATTGATCAAGAAATTTTATTTGGTAAAAAATGTTTGATAATCTGCAATTTTAATTAAACATAACACAAAAATAAATTTTAAAATTAATAACTTACTGAGACAAACGAATTTTTTTTACTGATGGTCCAGCAGGATTAGGAAAAACATTTTTATGCAAAACGTTAATCAACTTTTTTATTTCTAGACAACTAAAAATAGGTTCAATGGCATCGACAGGTAATGCATCAATTTTACTTCCTAAAGGTATGACAAGTCATAAGACTTTGAAATTTCCGTTGGATTAAAATTACATTAAACGTTTATTTTTAGAATTGGATTGTGATAAAAAAACTTAAGAGAAGTAGATGTCATCATATGGGGCAAGGCGTCAGTAATACGAAAAAGGACATGAGAAATTGTCAATAAAACTTTTTAAGATTTCTGTAACAATATTAAACATTTTGGAAATAGATTGATAGTTTTGGGTGGAAATACAAAAAATATCTTAAAGTGTTACAAAACACGTAGAAATTAAACAAACTTACTCCTGAATTACGTGGGGGGCTGCGGGTAAATGTTAGTGGTGCGGGGGGGGGGGGAAATTTTGATTCTTACAACTATATATATATATACATAGTAAGATGTACAATACTTCTGTACTTCATTGTACTTATCAGGTAATTTCTATCCAAAGTGCTAAAAAAGCTACCCCAAGCCACATTATTTTTCTCATCTAGATTTAAGCGTCGTTCTCCTTAAGCTTCTCTTGTTATCTCTCATGACAGGCGTTGGAGTCCGATCTCTGGTATGCTGTTTGTCTCTCTGTTGATCTGGATATCTCTCGCTGGCTTAGCTCCACGTTATTTCTTTATTGTTTATCTCTCTGAGATTTCTTTCTTCTTTTGACACTTGTTTAAAAATACATATTTTTTTGTCCTTAGACTTACTTTTGTCTCGTGATATTACGCTGTATGCGCTTTCCAACACATTCTGCTTTTGACACCAATATTCTCCTGTTACGTAGGGTTGTGGTCGGTCGGGTGAAGGAAAAGTAGGAACACAGTGAGAACAATTAACTTCTTTCTAATATTACTTATGACCGAAGAAAGAGCCAAGGGGTAGCCCAGTAACTTAAAGTTACGTCTGCCCATCTGGTGAGTCCCAAATATTCTACCTTTCCTCTACTCTCTGTTCCGAATCAAAAGTTTCACTTTATCTCTCTCTTCTTAGGCATATGTCTCTATCTGATTTAGTGGGGCAGACACATATCGGTATGCTCTGTATACCGTATGCCACAGCTGTCCATAAAAGATTGAAGTTATATACCTTATTAAGGATTACATAATGAGATTTATGGTCAAGAACTCTTTTTTTTTTTTTTAAATAAGAACACTTATTCTGAATTCTAAATAGCAGTATTTATTAAAGCTTTGGAGTAGCTTAAGTTTTAATTTTGACTCATCTTCATGAGCTAGTTTGTCTCGTACTTATTAAATAATTACTAAAAATTTTGTAGAAAATAAGTAACATCACTGATAAAAACTCAGAGAATTGTAATGATAAAAGATGTATAAATTTTTTCTTTATTTTCTCAGCTGTCTGAAAAATTTCAAATTTCATACGTTATTATAGATTATTTAACATTTATTATAATCAAAGAACGTTTCTTTACCTTTCAAAGGTTTAAAAATCTAATTTAAAATTCTTAATAGTAACAACAAATAGAAAACGAATTAAGGTTTATTGTTAAACTAAAATTATCTTAATAAGTTATATTCTGGATAAATGTCTGGTTTTTATTAAAAAAACACTAAGATTTTTGTGAGAAAGTAGTCATATGTTTTAAAAACTTGCGACGATAAAAGTATTTATATACATTTTTTTACTTATCTTTCTATCCACCCAGAAAAAATTTCAAGTTGTATACCTTATTAAGATTTATATATTGTTTTGGATAGTTTAAATCCAGTTTATAAAATTCTATTAAAAGTAAAAAAAATCCTTATTTGAATTTATAAATAGTAACTTCTGTTAAAACTTCAAAAAAGCATTATTTATCATTTTAAATCATCTTGATAAGGAATTTTTTTTATACATGATAAAAAAATATTTAATTTTTGATAAAAACTCAGGAAATAAAAATTTATGTAAAAATATTATACTGGTTATGGGTAAGTTTTTATGCTTGAAAAGGTACAATGATCCTATTAGTCTAAAAATAATCCACCCGTCAAAAACTTATCGATAATTTTTTGTTTCTTATCAAATGATTATAATAACCTCCGTAACAAGGTGACATCTAAAAATTTTTCAGCAAATATTAAAATAAGAAGCTAAAAATTTTGTTGGAAAAAGTTTGCAATAAAGAAAGACACGAATATAAATTTTTTTTTTTTTATCGTTGCTGCAAATATAAATAAGCTTATATATTACTTAGGATACACAAAATTTCAAATCATAGAGCATAAAAATAGTTTATTATTACATTTTTAATCATTCTTATATTTTTTTTTTATTTTAGGAAAATAATTGCAGAAGAATTTTGGTAAGGAAGCTTTGTGCAAATTTAATGGCAGTAGTTTTTTTTTGCTTCTATTCCGGGATAGCGTCAGATTGATCATCATTTTGCTGTATATTGAAATAAATATTGTTTGAAAATGAGAGCAATTTTGCAGATAATCGTGTAATTATCGGATAATACTTTAATGGAAATAAGTTCTCCGCCAAGAAAAAGCTCTTGAATTTCTAATGAAGTATTATACACAATTTTTTCTCTGACTTTAACCACTTACTCTTTGCAAATAAGTATGTTCTTAAGATACACATAAATATACATCAATGTATATAAGCCATACAATAATTTAATAAATTCAATTCCTAAAATTAAAAATATATCTACCATTTTTCTGTAGATAACCAACAACGTCAATTTTTATACCTAACATTAAATCAATAGTTTCTCCATTCTTTTTATTATTTATATTTTAAACGTACTTTGATATTTGTCATCGATCCATAACATTTAGTTTCATTGTTTAGATTGCGCAGTAAGAAGTAACTAAAAATATGCTCATAGAGTTCTATAAAAATGACATTTTTTGTACATTGCATTATTCATAATAAATATATCATAATATAAAATTTCACATAATATGAAACATAAAACCTACTCACTGACGAATCCTATTTTATATAATTTTTCTCTAAAATACGTAATAGAAACTTTTAATTTTTTTAACTAAAATTGTCATAAATTGATTGTTGTTTAGTAGTTTTGTAAGTAAATCTTAAAGGGCATGTTGCCTTTCGTGTAACTTATTCATTTGACGAATGTTACTTTTTGTGTTCAAACATTCTGAAAATCATGCAAGTAAGTAAATTATTTGTTAACCTTACAATGTCTTATACGAGTATTTCGTGTTATTTAAACTTGTAACGCAAATCACTACAGTAAATTGCCATTTTCATTCAAAGACATCAATACCTTCGTTATGAGTATCACACTAATCTTTGATCCTTTCTTCTTATTTATCAACACATTCCTCATTTAGAAATCAACATTTTTCCTTCATAAATAAAAATTTTATCTTCCAATATTTCCTTAATTAACATACCTGGAGCTCTGCTGATAAAAATATTTAGAATCGGATTATCGTATGAACAATAAAAAACAGTAACAAATAACAATACCAATTCTAGCAGTATTAGTACTAGCTGTACCTGTAAATTTTAAAGCAATTTAATTCTTTCCCAGAATTATCTCCAACATTATGCTTTGGTTTCAGAGATCAAGTGGTTGTGAATAGAATTTTTTTTTCTCACCCAATCAAATAATTTATTGTTATTACTTTTTTGCTTGGATATTCTTAAAAATATAAACAATTTTGATTAATCTAATACATAAAACGAAATTGTGAAAACTAAAATTTAATTTAGGTTACAAAAATGTTTTATTCGAAAACTCTGACCGCTGTAAAAATAAATTTAAGAAACCAAAGAGCGTTAGACATTGCTGCCCCTAATCAGTGGTGAATGTTGGTAACGATTTATATCGCAATAAAAAATAGATCATTTAGTTTTTATTAAGATTTAATTAAATATTAATGTAAATGATTCATTTTTTTAAAGATTTACCGTCAGGGGTGGACGAGTAGAGTGAGTAGGGGGTGAGGCTCTACTGGTATATATAAATATATAATTATATATATTACAGTTCAGGTCCAAAATCAGTCGGTAACGAAAATTATCCAGTAAAAAGGTGAATATGAGAGTAATTATAATTGTTAGGCTAAAATAGTCTTAACTAGGAAAAACTCATAGAAGAGTGAAAATATCCAGATGTTTTTTTTCATAATAATTTTTTGATTCTTTTTATAATATTTTTAAAACACATTTATATCTAACCATTTATGTAGAGCTGATAAAATATTAAATCAAATCTATTATCTTTTTAGAAATTCTGGGAGTACATCATTAAATTGGGATGTTGTATTTAGCACCATTGTTAAAACGGATCAAGAAACCTTACGTTATCAACTACGAGACAATCTAACACCCGAAAGGGAGGCTTCACTAAAAAGATTAATTTTTTTCTATTTAGAAGAACCATTTTTTATACATAGTTAAAATATTACTCATTCTGAATAGGCAAACTATCTAGGCATTTGGAATTGCACCATATATTATTCTGCTTACCTAAACAGTGTCATGTTGAACATGATTATTTCATGTGCACCTAACAAAACCTCGTTCTGATCCTGTTAATGCTTTAGTAGCAGCTACTTGTCGATAATATCGTTTGGCAAGTTAGATGTCGTAAGCCCTACTCTTGGATCGACAAAAAACAATGCTTTATAAGGTGGCATTCTGATTCTAGAAGAATAAGCTCTGTTTTTGATAAATTGAATGAATTTTATTCAACAGACCAGTTGGTTGATTCGCTGTCCGACATCAAATAGGCAAGTATACGTTCAACATCTGGATGAGCACGCTCTACGAAGCCTTGACTTTATGAGTGTCTGGGATTCCCGTGGACAATTTTTAGCTCAGGCCATACAATATTAAGCTAAGTGACGATATTATAAACAAACTCTTATCTATTGTCTGAATAAATTAGAAGAGGTGCCCAAAGCATCAAAAAAATATCAAATATAACGGTCGCTACCTCTTCTGCGCGTTTAGTTGCACAAACTTTTTTGAATGGTCTTGATATGTTAGAGTGAATTCATACTGTTTGTCCGATTGTTATTCTATATCAACTAAATCTACTTGACATCTACTATTAAATTCATAATGCAAAAGAGATTTGAAAACAAGTCCTTTTTTGCCAAGTCTCTCCTTTTTCTGACACGTTTCACACAGCGACAAATAAATATTGATCATTCCTATGGTAATATTCGCATATTCACGTAAAGTTTTAAGGTTTAAACGATCTTTTCCTCCATAACTGAAATATTTTTGAGCTAAATCCATTACATAAAAAATTTCTTTCATAGGTATAAAATACTTATCTGTTTTTCCACGATTTATGAATCTTTTCGCCTCACCAATGAGCAAAACATCAAAACGCTACACTCTTCTGTATTGGTGCGAAGCTTTATATAATTGTTGACTTTGTTACCCAAACTTCTTGAATAAGAAAATCGTTAGAACTTTTGTTTATTACATGTGAATGATCATTTATATCTTGCACTACGTCTTCTGGCTAATTACAAAAATGCATATCGACACTTTTTTATTCAGTAACGCTCATATTGAAAGAAAAATACGATATCGATGTAGATAAATAAGACTCTGCACACATTATAAACTGAACCAAAGATTTTTAACAATTTAAAAATACTTGTTTGTAAACACATAAGTGCTACAGTTCTTACAGCTTGGCTGCGGGCCATTCTTATTTTTAGCTGTTGATTGTAAACAATGATTCGTTTAAAATTCAAAACATTATAATTTTATTATAGTTAAAACTAGAATCAACTGATGCATCAAAAAAATAAGCGAATTCTATTATTCACTAGTCAAAGCTACTTTTAACTTAAATCATATTTGTAACCTAGTTTTAACTAGTAAATTCTAGAGTTGACTGATGTCAGGTTTTGACTGTAACATATATACATAAATGATTAAAAACGCATGAAATTGTGTACTATTACAAATCGTTAGTTCACGTTATAACTATTATAAGACATAATTCTGTATGTAAGCATTGTTAATGATAATAGGGTAAAAAAATGCAAGCATATTATATAAATATTTATTATTTGGCCAACTTCAAGCGAAATTGTCATTGTTCATCGTCCCCATTAGCCCAACTTAGTGCGAAATGATTTGGATTTGTTTCCTCAAGTAGTTGTATACTTTTTATAATCAGAAAAATCTGAGGCTTTCTTATATTTCTCTTTATTATATAACTATATTTCTTTTTATTTTCATCCAATTTAGTTTAAGACCTAAGAACAGATAGCTTTAATTAGTGTTAATAATGGAAAAAATTTTTTTGTGAAAACCATGGCCTAGATCATTTAGCGGAATTCAAGGGTGGTAGTCCAACCTAACATAGGATTTTTCTTGAAACTTTATGGATAAATATTCTTAAACCATAATGATAATCATTTCACTTTCAACATAAAAAGATTACTGCACAACTATTATGTACACTGAAAAAATTTCAGCGCACCGCCTACTCCGAAAGTTTAGAGGCCAATCTGATTTGACATTACAGCACCTACACTTTGCAACGAAGTACCAGTTTCTCTGATCGTGGTATTATACGCGCTGTCTAAGTGTATAGAACACAACAGTCCGTCGGGTTAGTCGATTATGTTTACCACTAAATAACCGTTACTCTTTTAATCAGGTTGTATGGCACGCTGAAATAAGTACACATGTGACTTTAATTTAGTGTCAGCTTTTTATAAAGATTAAAAATCAATGCATTTTTGGTAAAATATCAATCCATACTTCTGAGTAGAGCCAAGAAATCGTTGGACGCTGATAAGTTTTTCTTAATATAACCTTAAACATTTTTGTGAGCAAACGTAAACAAATGTGTGGAACTAATAAAACGTATGCATGCACGCTTGATAAGTTTGTTGTGACGTCTTCAAGATAGTGGAATGCATAAACAATCAGAATTACGTAGCAGGCATACACATTCAAAATTCATACTTTAACATTTTTCAAACGTTATTCGAGTATTTATATTTTTTTTTTTTAAATCGTCAATTATTTTGTAGAAAATGTTAGGTATGACGAGTTTTATGACCTAAATGTTAGAAGGATTTGTAAAATTTTCAAAGGAGATATGAACGCCGTCGCCGTGTTTTTATCTATGTGTAATCAAGAAAAAATATGTTATACACAACGGCAAAATTTGATTCTAAAGACTCTGGAACTTGTTAGTACAGAAATAGAGCAAAGTGTATTAATAGAATCTGTGAACGATTCTTCTAAAAAGTTTGATGTTCGTATTAAAAATAAGGAAATAAAGATATCTCAAGATTCTTTTGTTGAAAAAGGCAATTAATTCAAGAAGAGGTTGAAAACTCATCACCTGAAAATTTACAAGTTTTCTATTATCTTACAATTACAACCACTTAAAATTGAATCGCATTACATAATTATTAAGTTGTGAATCCTTAAAATTTGATATCTGTTTGATCCATTCCATTTTCTGAGCTACAGATGATTTAACTTTTGTTGAAAATTATTTGTATCACCTATCAAAAGAGGACGTGGAAGGCCGTATAATTTTAGGTATCTATAAGAACCAAAAAATACTTTTAGAAAAGTGGCTCAAAATTTTCATCCTGCGAAGAATTATCTATTAATATCCTGTCACCTACAAGTATGTTCGACTAAAAAACTGTAGGCTATAAAATTATGACTGAAACAACACTTCCTAAAATATCTTTTACATTTGATAATTATTTGCATTTATAGCATATTTAAGGTTTAAAAGGCGTCTGTGCTTTTTTTTTCGTTTACTACTACTTCTAATGTATAAACATTAGAAGTATGGTTTAATGAGACAGCCGTAGCTAAAATGAGGATCTCTTATGAAAAAATCTGTCAAATTTGCACTATATGTTATACAAGAATATTTGGCACATATTTATTCTTCTTTTATGTAAATAAAAACTGTCAAAGATAGAGTACATTAAAGTCCATAAGAAGGAGCTGATTACAGTTCAAAGACATAACAATTATATGCACTTTTATCTTTGTGACATCATCTGCCCCTACTCACAGACTTCGATATACTCTATATTTGTAAGGTTTTATTTTAATGAAAAATGAAAAAACATGTGTCCAATACTTTTGGACAATCACCATTGTTATTATAACAGATTTTTTTATGAGAAATGCTAAAATTACCTGCCTACGTCAAGCTCTTTCTAGGATGCCTTTTGTTTGGGTTATGTGATGAATATATACGTATATATACTAGAAATAAACGTATTTATAGGTTAAATGAATTTTTCAATTATGGAATATACTAGAGTCCATAAAAAATATACAATCACCAAGATTTTTGCGTAACAACAAGTGCCATCTTTGTTTATGTATAGTATTTGGAGGAGTTGATGTGTATGTTAAAATTTCGTAATGATTACATTTTTATACATTTGGCCATATTTTTTCAGAATACCCGGGGAGACATGTATTAAAATAACGGAACTTATCCACGAGCCATTGTATACAACTACAAAGAGCAATCGATACCAACCTTAAACTATTTATGCTTTTGTTGATGCAGTTTCTGCAGCTGGCTGCCTGGTTAATTACTATAAACAGTATATAAATGATTTGAATGATGCTGGGATTCTACAAAGAGGACCAAATTCAGTAAACAATTTAAAAAGTTCGAATCCTGCAGGTAAAATACAGTTAAAAACCACTTCAAATCATTCTTTGAATTAGTATTTTTAAAATATTTCCATATGTTTCTGAGAAATACAATTTTTTGTATCCTTAAATAAATTGTAAGAATAAAATTTAATAACGATGAATTTACGTCTGATTACTTAGCCTGAAAAGTGATTTTTCTCAAAAATGCTTACTAAGGGTAAAAAATTGATGTCATCAGTGACGTGAAAATCCTTAACTTTTCACGCACTCATGAAAAACAGTCCATTTTGCAGCAAATGTATGCATCAGAACTTGTTGACGTAAGACCTTTGCACCTTGTGCTTGACTTGTGTAACAATACTTGCACTTATCCAACGTCACCCACTTTGGACTCCCGTTACCTTTTAACAACATATTAAATACGAAGTATACAATATTTCAGTTACAAATGAAAGTGATGTAAACCTTTGACCTCTTACGGATACAGACCAATCGAAATATTTCATTCGAGATATTACGCTCGTAGATTTCGAGAATACATCATTTAATAAAAGGCAAGAATAACTCATCACATGAAAAAGAAAAGTTACAATTAATTGCAACACTAACTTCGGTACATTTGTAGGTTTGAAATCATCTGATGGACTTCACTTAGTATTTCTTTTTTTTGTGTTTTTTTAAAAGCAAAACATCCAATGTTTAATATTCTTTAGCGTACTCTCATTATTTTACTGTAAATTTAACATATTTCAGCTATAATATGACTGTGTACGTATCACAGAAAGATTGGCGGAAAAGAAAGCTATAGATCCAAATACTTCTACAACATTTAAAACAATATTTTAAACCAAGAGGTTGAAATTAGCACAAGTTATTTGCGACCTTTCGTCAGCTTCGCGGACAAAAGATTTTAAGAAATTTCGCAACAAAAAAGAAGAATCTTTGAAAGTTGGTAATCTTTTTTTGATCACATTTTAAGAAATGATATCCTGAATTAGATAACATTATAATTGATTTTTTTTTTAGTTTCTGCTGCAATAAAAGCACTGTACTTTTTACTATTCCTTATAACGATCGCAGTTACTATCAAAACTAAAAAACAGGGATCAGTTACGTTACTTAGATAGGATGTTTCTGAACATTTCATTAAAATTATCGAGGTTAAAATAAGTTTTACATTCTGCACAATTAACCCCATTTTTAATGATACTAAATAACGTTTGGAATAAGTATGTGGATGGTGTTTTAAGGTGTAATTGGTTTTATTCAAAATGAGTCTCTGTTAGATTCACATAGATATAAGTTCAAAAAGCAAATGACTGATCTTGAATTTATTGTATATCCGTACATAAATTTTTGTAGAAAACTTAATTCCATTTTGAAATAATTTGTAATTTTAAATGAAGAAAAATACAAATTTAAAAATCCTTTGGAAGCTAATGACGTGTGCTACAAAGTATTAGTTGCTTTACATTGCTAGTCCAATGTTTGGACGAATGTTTGGAATTATCTCCAAGTGTACGCGTATGTAATAAGGCACGATATATCTTGTGCTTTTCCACCAGCTAAGGCGTTGAAAGCTATCACGACAGTTATGCAAAAAGTGGAGGACACTGAAGTAAAGAGGTAGCGTGTTATATTTTTTTAATAATTACTTTGTTTAGAATCAATTAATTACAAAAGAATTTTTTTTAATCACAATTCAATGTTTTTTAAAACTAAAGACTACATGATTTATTATACATGATATGTAACTTATTAATAATTTAAAATACCATTGGATTAAAAACTAACTAAATTTATTGTTTAAAAGTTCACTTTACTTTGTTATCTATTGAAATAATAGATTATATTTATCTTTATAAAAGTATGATATCTTCTATTTGTTTCATATATGGTAAATCGGTATCTCCTCGTAAAATCGTGGAGATTTTAGTTACTTTTATTAACAGAACTTATTTCAAAAACATATTGTAAATCATTACAAGAATAAATCCTTAAAGTAGTTGAAACTACTGAGAATAAATGCGATGCACTTAACAAAATTAGAAAATGTTTAGGACAGCACAGTAAAGTTTTTGAAAATTTTTTAACCTAAAGTAAGGGTTTTAAAACGTTAGAAAACTTTGGATTCAAAGATCCAGAAAACTTTGAGATAGAAAAATAGTAGTGGAGGATACTCAAGACAATTAGCCAGCTTTTATTCAAAAGTTTATACCTGCTGTTCGTATATCTTTGGTTAGTTCATTGCAAATTTTTTGAAAAATTCCAGGATTGTTGAAAAAAATCTTAGAAAATTTAAAAGTATAATCTGAAAAAAGTGTGGTTATTTTATGTCTCGTTCAACTTGGCGGTGTAACTTCCCTAATTTTTAAATGATGTTTCAAAAGAATACCTATTACCATTATTTATATATTTTGATGATATTGAGGTAGGCAATGCATTGGAAAGCCACTATGGAGAGAATAAATTTGGATTTGTGTACGCTTCAATTGCTAGTTTACCAGCTAATATTTCATTTCATTTAAATAGCATACTTTTTTCTACTTTGATACGATCTGAAGATTTAAAACTTTGTTCTAACGGAAATACTTTTAAAAACCTTATTGCTGAATCAAATTTTTTGCAACAGACAGGTAAGCATATTTTAATACATAATGTTCTAACTACATTCCAATTTCAATTTGTACTTATTTTAGGTGATGACTTAGGTTTAAATCAAATACAAGGATTAGTACAATCGTTCAACGCGAATTTTTTTTGTAGTATGTGCAAGGCAAGTTAAGATGTGCTTGGAAAACTTATAAGACTAAATGATAAAACAATCAATCATTCAATAAATTTCACAGGATAAGTCACAAGTGTATCCGTGCGACCCACTCTATGCGTACTTGCTTCACGTCTTTCTACTAACCTGATGCGTGCCAGACAATTATGTCTCTACTTCTTCGACTTACTCTCACGACTTCTACTTCTGCAGTCGAGCTATAAATTTTGCGCTCCCATTTAATACAAAATCATCTAGCATTTTATCTGAAAGAAGAAAACATTGAAAAAAAAAATGTAAAAAAAGCACAAAGTATAATTTAGCTTACCAAACAACTTCTGGAACAGTTATTTCTTTTATTGGACGTAGTGTTTGCCGACATCTGAGCTTTTGTCCAGGTTCTAGTTGACAATTATTCTCATATTAGTTTGATCCTCAAATTAATCATCAAAAAGTGATAAAATAACCAACTCTACTGACAAATACCATGAGTGATTCCTAAACATAATAATACAACGTTTGAAAATTGTAGCGGCTACTTTTTCGTACTTATTTAACACCTCAAAGAAGCACAAATCTTGATCTTGGTTGAATGCTTTGGGCGCCACTGTACATTCGAGCCAAGGTTTATCATATAGTGTGAAAATAAGCAGGCATACATTTTGTAGAGCTTTTGTGTCGTTCACAATCATTATAAATTAATTAAGAACTCCAGGGGGCCTAAGTTTGTATTTTTTATCTGTATCTTCACCCAAAAATCCTACACATAATTACTTATGAAATGCCGTCCTGTAGATCGCTGGCGTTTAATAACGTCTATACGCAATAGTTTTTGGTCTCGCTGGCGAAAGGAGGTAATCATTTTTAGCATAGAAATAAATGGCTTAATACAACAAAAAACTTTGAGCCAGGAGATGTAGTGATCATCAAGGACGAATTGGCTCCTCCGTCACGATGGGCTTTGGCTCGTGTGGAGGAGGCTCACCCAGGCAAGGATGGTCTTGTTCGAGTTGTAACATTGCGAACAGATCGATAAAATTTCGTAAGACCTATAGTAATACTTATTAGGCTTCCTGTGGAGTCAGAGAGTGAGAAAAGTTATCTAAATTTGAACAAAAATGAAATTAGTGAGAACTCTGGTTCTAGTGATCACTGATGATATTTAATGACATTGACATTAAACTTATGCAGTAAAGTGCTCGCAGTGACTAGCACTGAACTATGAATGATATAAGTTAATCAAATCGAACATTATGTCGTAAAATAAATTTTTTGTAAAGTGTTATCCAATAAAATTTTGTAAAAGTTGAGTTTATGTAAAAAAAAGGTTTGAAAAAAAAAAAATAAAAATTAGGGTTATATTTTTTGATAGATTAAGATTATTTTTAATTGTAAAGAGCGATCGAGCTCTCGTAAAATTTTTTGATTTTTTTATGTGCGTTTTAATTCATTTCTGCTGTTTATGTAAAGCAGGGCGGGCGGTAATGTTCGGTCAGGAATGACGTTTTTTATTATTGCGCTGCCGCTGGACTATTTCTGGTAGAGGGAAACGGGAATAACTGTTTGTGTATTACGCTAGTAGAAAGTATAGCTGTTAATTGTATTGGTTTTGGGCGGTTGTTCCTTCTCTTGCTGCCGGACGGCTCGGCCGTAGTGTCTGGGAGACACCGCAACGCTCGCTCTCTTCTGTCCGAGACTCTTGCATGATAGCTTCATTTTCAAGAGCGTGAATTTTGGCTTTTTAAGCAGGTTCGTCTTGTTGCTTGTCGTTACAATTGGTTGGCCATTTTATCTTGGAGATATTTCGCAGGACTCGTCTTGTCAAGCCCATTCCGCTCAAATCATCAATAAAATTCGTCAGCCGTCTCGTTCCAATTTTTCCGTTTGTAATTAGTTACAATTTTGCATTTAAACGAATGATTCTCTTACAACTAGCTTACGTTTAATTTATTACATAAATTCTATAACAAAGCCTATAGATACGTAAAATATTTCACATTAAGTAATTATATGTAACCACTATTATTATGAAATCTTGAGGTTCAAAATTATTTGACCTTATTCACGCTTCCACTATTTGCAAGTAATTCATAATTACAAATTTGAGTGCTTCATCATTCTAAGCGATTTTTATTGTTAGATCGTTCAGGGTGAAACTCGATCATTTATATACTGCACTTAATAGTTTATTCAGAGTAGTTCGATCTGTGTTATTCAGCTGATTATCAGATTAAATGATTTTTTCCTAGTTGTAACAAATATTTAAATCTTATTTAAATCTTTTCTTAGTTTACAAAATAAGAAAAAATTAAATGATTTGGATTTGCTTTGCACGTTACGACCAATCCGATGGAAGAAATACTTTATTTTCAGATGTACGTAGCAAGAAAAATCACTTTTAGCATCTTTTTCCATGATTATGTTAGTCAAGAATATTTTTATTATCGTATGTAATGAGCGTAAAAATAGTGATTATTGAAAAATTGTGACACATCTTACATGATAAATACAATTAAAATTATTGTCGACCACAAAAATATTTACAAAAAAGTTATGAAATATCATTGTTCTAGAACAAATCGGTAATACAAAAAAAAATTGCTGGCAATGTTTTGATTCTTCACGGCTTCGTTTTATATAATCAGAACTCTGTTAAAAAGACCCTCTAGTACACAAAGAAAAACATTTAACGCTTACACTATTAAGAGTATAAAATAGTTTTTATAATAATTAGGTGACAGATTTATATCTAATAAAAAAAATATAATCTCACTTATTATCAAAACGATGTCATAAATGCCTATCGCTGCTACTGTATCTATTAATTGATACTAATCACGCATAATTTACACGTATTGGTAAAAATGCAGACAGAAACATCTTATGCAAATGCAAATTATAACACACAATCATTTCCCTGAAAAAAATTGCAGTAACTCTATTGTTGTCAAAATAATATGATTAAAACATTAAGTTATAACGGAAAAGAAGCAACAAATCGTGTTACTTATTTGCATGTTATCATTCGTGTCCATTATTTAATGGATTAGCTACTAAATTTGATAGTGTAAGTAGAATGGTTAAATCTATGTCATTCATCTGATTTTTAAATTAAAAATTCTTGCATGATCGAAATGTATATTTAAATCATATATCAATAGTCTATCAGTTTTTAAAATGGAGAGGAAATAAGATTATTCAAATTTTTCGCACGTATTAATCGAAATGATACAAACAGTACCTCATTTTCATATATACATAGACAGGTTACCCGCGTTTTTCTTTTTTTTTACCATGTGCGGCAACAGATTGTTGTTAGCTTATGTATCAAATGCGAGAATAGTGATTACACGTAATTTATGCCTTATATCTATAATAAAAGCAAATTAAATCAATGTTGAAAGCAAAAATTATCACAAGATAATTTTAAACTAGATTTGGAATTTGATGTTAATGGGTATACAAGCAATTTAATATGATGTATTATCATACTAGTAGGCACATATAGATGGGGGTGCTATGTAGAGCACTCTCAACTCATCCATGTCCTTTTATCGATAATTAATAATATTCAAGATTGGAAAATGTAAGATAACCGATTCTCCATTTTAAAGACATATTTCAAAGATGCAAGCAAGAATGAAAAAAATTCTTCCCCGGGTGTGAATCGAACACACAACCTCCTGTTTACCGGACAAGTG
>JAPYYV010000043.1:0-52649 GCA_030522625.1 Copidosoma aretas | reverse complement strand
TAAAACTTTAACCACTAATGTATGGCAGTGTTTACGACTTATATGTAAAGTTTCAACGTTTTCGTAAGAAAATAACTTTTTGCATGAACTACCTTAAACCCTTAAGACGCAGGAGACGCAGGTATATATAGACTGTTTTTGGTCCTCTAACACTTTCTATATTAGAGCTTGTTAGAGGAAGCCATAAGAATGTATACATGACTTTCATACACAAGTAAGAAAGAGGGAGGTAGCATCAGAGTGGTCAACTACTGGCACTTTATCAATTTTCCAACGTTGTCAACATATGCAGCATAGTTATGATACGAAATTCTTCATATAAAACTTCGCTGAACAAAAAATGCACTCATAATGAGGATTTTAGCTGTTTAAGTAAATCTGCTTCGTTACTTTTTACTTTTGAATCCTTCAGTGAGCGTTTAAGCCAGTTTTCGTTTTGTATCCATCAGATGGCTAGTGAAAGGATAACAAGTGGCTATCAATTCAAAAGAGGTATTTAAAGTTTAGAACTACTAAATCTTTGCCCTTTTTTTAATAACAATAAATTGTGTTGAGCATCCATAGGTGAGTGTGCAGCGACTTGACTTGATCCGTATGGATCAGTTTGCAGTCAGCTCAAATTTTTGGGAAGATGTGCTTGTTTTAAAGACAATTTACTCAAACATATGTGATCAAAATTACTTTAATAATTCTGAACGCCATGCAGAGATCTTCCTTTGACAAAATCAAAAAAGATAAACTCTTTTTTAAATAGCATGAAAAAAAAATTTTTATGAATGAAGGCGTACGCTATAATATAAGACCAGTTGAATTAAATGAAACTAGATCATGTAGAGCACCGATACAATACTCGATTATTCAGAATACAATTATTCCTAACGTGTGTATATAATATTATATTGTACCTGCACATGCATATGTATTTCCTCCATGGTAACTAAGTCCAACCTTTATTCAAACTCATACTTGGCACCTCTACTATGGAGCGCAAAGCGTAAAGGAAGAAAGACTAGAAGAAAAGGAGAAACAAGATAGATATTTCATGAGATTTGGTTGACCTTGAAATGGGATATACGAAAAAATTCATGTTAACTTTCATTTGCTACCTAATATTTGAGAGGTGAAAAAAACAGAAAGGTGTCGCGGGACACGCGATTGAAATAAAGTGCCTTCCATATGCATGGTTGACCCCTGAAATGCGTTCCCTTAAGATTTCGCGATCTTCATTTTTTTAAGTTTTGTTGTCGTAAAATAGTTTTAGAATCGATTCTAAATATTAACAATAATTTTCTAATTTTCTTATCATGCTATATGTCTTTCTCTAATAGGTAAACGATTAAAATACTAGTAACTTCCTTGTATTATTAACAAAGATATCACACCATGGTCGGAAAAAAATAATATTGTCTATAAAATACACTGCAATAATTGTAATAAAAAGCATGTTTGGCAGTCTGGAAGAATGTTAAAGCGGAGAATTTGCGAACATATAAGGGATACAAAAAATAAAAATACAAGTTTGGCGTTGGGTGAGCACGCAGCAGCAACAGGACACATATTTGATTTTGACAACAATAAAATTTTAGATAGAGAAAGTTATTATTACAAAAGACTTTTTTCTGAAATGATTCACATACATTTAACTGACAATACTTTAAATAGAATTACTGATACAAATCAATTAAGAAACTGCTATACAAATTTTCTGGATAATTTGAAAATACAAACATAGCCCTTCGTTCTCACTCTCATCGCAGACACTCCCGCTTCTAGTAGCGGTTGCGTTCGACGGGCTTGTCACCTCGTAAATACAATTTCACACATACATGTAATTCGCATACTAACACATGACTTTCGTATGTCTATATAAGTCTTCCTGATAGCTCCTCTTGTTAGCGCCACACTGTCTCGCGAGACACAGCCCGATGTGTTCCTCGCACCGCGTTTAAATTGACGTGTCATCTCGTATGATGAAAAATATTGTAAGTTTAGTGCACGTTTATGATTGTTCGTGATTGCAAAATCGTTTATAATTTATTATTGTTATTGTATTCAATTATAGTGCACCTGAAGAGGGCCTTGGTTTTAACCGAAAATGCTTATTCTTGGTAAATATTTGTCTAACTTACTAATCACGACTAATTGTGGTAACTAAAAATTTTTTAATTTCGTAATTCTACACCCAGTAACATGTACATCAATGCACTCAAAACTTAAGGGAGGGGGGGGGGGACTGATCCGCCAAGTTGGATCACTTCATTTGTACTATAGTGAGGTAATAAAACTTGACCCGTATGCCAATGTACAGCTTATTTAGCGATCTTTGAAAAGCACTTTTGATAACTGTAGAATCGTAAACTATTTCGCAACGAAAACTGTAAACTTTGTTATCAAATCGATGGATTCTTAAGGGTTGTTAGATAGATGCAATTTTTTCATACATTTCATTAAACAATTTTCTTGTGCGAATGCCTTGTAGGTTCAAGTCTACTTTAAATATAAGTTTATTCATGTATGACATGCTATAAACAAAGAAATGCGGGAATAAGAAACTAGAAAAACTAGAAAAAACCTTATTTATAGAGCCAAAGAACTAAAAAGTAACCAGCTAGCTTGCAACTAGGAACATTCCACTGTAATCATTAGGCGCTTAATAGATTAAATAAAGTAGCACTTAGTATAAGTCAACTTAAATACTGTGAAATTTAATAGTTCACATGCTGTCTACGTGAACATTTCGTCAAAGGTCATGGGCTTTTTAAAAACAAGTCAGTGTATACATAGTAAAATTTGAGACCGGAAGAGAGAAATTTATTAAGCAAACAACTTGACACGTAAGGGTGTACTTGCAAAAAAAATTGTCTGCACTGGTGTTCATCATTAGAATTACTTAAAAATAATTCTTATCATTGATTTCAAATTAAAACACGTAAATTAACAATTGTGTGGATTCTCCGTAAAAATTTTGTAATAGGATATATGCTTTGGAGTAATAAACGATGATACATTAACAATAGACATTCGAAATGCGAAGAAAAGCAATTACATATAAAAACATCGAACTGCTTAGTATTTTTCTCGTAATTTGAAATTTGTGTAAATGCTGTTTTTTAATGAAACAGATGATGTTTCTACTTTAGATAATATTTTAAAAGTGTGACAACTAGGCTTAAAATTTGTAAACAGCCAATTTTATGATTAATACGCCCATTTTATTTTCAAAAGGGTATAAGCCATAAAAAAGAACGCAGATATAATAGAAATCGTAAATCAAAATGTCAACATATAAATATTCTAAGGATCTTATCTTACTAGTTGGTAGTATACTTGTATTTATAAACTTTTCTAAACTTTTATATGTAACAGAAGGGGTTATAATACCAGTCATTGTTTTAAAAGCGTTAGAAGTGAGATTCAAATTTTTGTGTACCACATTCCACGTGAAATTTTCGTCATATTTTATATGTTATTTTAAATAAACGAATATGTATAAGACGAACCATCAAGAATAAGACCGTACAAAAAATAATGTATGTACGAAAACTTCTCCGTAGTAACTAGATCACTTGTGATTACACATGTGGGTTACTTTTGTTTTTGAATAAAACAGATGATGTTATCACACCAGTCATCGATTCAACAAAGAAACAAGTGAATTTGTAACTTTTTTGTAGTCAATTTCGAGTATAATTTCATTAAGGTTTCTGTAAGAGGGTATATATTATAAAAAATATATATATACTAAACAAATAATCGACAATAAAAATGCAAGGAAAAATATTTATCCACGAAAATATGTAATTAGCTATTAGTGTGCTTGTACTTACAAATATAGGTTAACTTAATTTTTTATGTAACGGATGTCATTACAGTTGTTATCATTTTTATAGTTTAATAAGTGAAATTTCGAATTTTTTTATAGCACATTTTACGTGGAAGATTTGTAAAGTAGTATATGCTACTTAATGAATGAAGATATAGATGGTCCGCACAGAAAGTAACACTATCCTACGAATTTATCTCAAGAATAAGTCATGTTTAAGGCTTTTTACAAGAACTGTCCCTGTAGTTAGATTCCTCTCGAAGTGTAGCACTGCAGTAACGTTTTTTTTTTAAGGGTGATACACTGCAGTTATATATCTCCTTAAGTGTAGCACTGATGTCTGATTTCTTTCAATGAGTAGCCCAACAATCAGATTTCTCTTGAAATGTAGCACTGTTAAAAAATTCTTTGTGATAAGCAGCAGTTTGTGTATATATTCTGCGAAAAGAAGCATGGCGAAGAAAGCCTTTGAAATTAATTTAAAAATAAAATATAGTTTCTGCTGGAAAAAATCAGAATTTATCAGCCATGTATTAATAAAAATGTTTGAAAAAAAATTCTCTTATGAAAATTATTGTTTAACTATACCAATAGTTATTAAATAATTTACATTAAAAAGACTGGCATCCATGAAACTTAATAAAAATTCTGTAAGAGAATTCTATAAATATACATTGTACAAATTTACTTATACATACAGCTCAATCGTATGATATTATTTACCCAAATAATATGTGTAAGCCGAGCAGGCAAAAGCATTTGTGTGTGTTATTACTGCCTTTAAAGTCGTCTTATTGGCCCCCGTCCCACCTGCGGTCATCAGCATCAAAACGGCTTGGGGGGAGCAACAGTAGCGGCTTTATCGAATGCCAGGTAATTGATCTGATGGGCACTCTCTCGCTCTTTCATTTTATAGCTTATCTCTTTATTACTGCGGTATTCAAGTTCGTGTGGGGAGAGGTTTGAGCATGTTGGTTTTGTTTACGCTTTCCGTTGAGCCTATTTTCGATTACAGTAAGTCTCCGGAGAGTAAATTTGTGTCCTTCTATTTACAGTTTTCGTTTCTTCATATATTTTACAATAATTCTATAGTTTCAAGACATTAATTTTTGTTTTGTCCCCTATACAACTATTGTTGTTGAGTAAAGGATTCGAATCATGTGGTTATTTGTTTTTTTTTGTTTTATTTTAGAGAATAATTATTCATAAGGCCCTATTGTTTGTTCTGTCCCCTTCACACAAGAAAAATTAAAGTTAATTTTGTTTTTCTTTTTTAAGTTGATTATCTTCTTTTAAACTTGACTATTCAAGAATAGAGAGTCGCTATGAAGCTCAAAAGGCAGAAACAAAAAAGTGCCAATTTTTTTGCAAATTTCAAGAAACGGGGAAAAGAAAAGATGACGCTTGAGCTGAAGCGCGAATATCTAAGCTAGAAAAAAAGCAAGGTATTTTGCACATCAAATGATAGGATTCAAGGGGATGAAAAAATATCAGATGAGCATGATTATTTTGCTGGTGAGTGCGTGAGCTTGACTAAGGAAGCCTATCTCACTTCTCTCGGAGAATATAATGATCTTGTTCATATCATCCAGCAACCAGAGGCTTTGGCCGTATTTTCTGCCTCTCAGACTCACAAAACTCTCTCGTGAGGTGCAATTAGTGTGCCCAATATCTCTCTTCCAAATTTTATCGGGCAAATAGTCGGAATGGGAGTCTAATAAATACCTTTTTACCTTACTTTTAATACGGAAAATAATTCCAAAGGCAGTTTGGTTACAGCATTTACTTTTGGCTCTGCAGAAGCCAGCACGCAATGCTTAGAAGGCATTTAGACTACAGAGGCGAACTTTGATGTGGATTGGAAAAAATTAGTCTTACGCTTTGATGATTCGCGGATTCGTTTGCTAAGTTATTTGGAAAATCTAATTAATCTTCCAACAGTAAAATCAAAGAATCTACGCAATCATACTGAGCTGCTTGACAAAATCGAGGGATCGGTCAGAGCGTTACGTGATTTTAATTGTCGTCTTATTCATTGTGTAGTGGGAAAAATGGGCTCACAGACTCACGAAGGTTCGGAGATCGCTCAAGACGGTAACAAGAGTTTACCTACCTATACTGATATCTTTAAATGTATTAAAAATCGTGGTTGATCGATAGAACAAGCTTACACTTTTTTTAATTTGCCAAAGTCTCATAAAAATAGGTATTTTTCAAAAAATTAAAGCAGGCAAGTTTTCAAGTTTTAGTTAACGCTTGAGAATGTGAAATATTCAATACACTTGTTTTGTGCTATCCTTACACAATCAACTATTTTTTACATTAGCTGTATTATTGTCATTTTAAATAAAACTTATTATAACTTCTAATAAATATTTATAATAACGTATTCACGATATAAGCTATACATTAGGTATGAGCCTCCTTAATTGGGTATACAAAAATTACACTTCTTATTCTCGCTCTTCATGATCGATGAATTCGTTTTTACTTAATGAGTTACGAAGATTTTTCTGAAAGAATTTATATATTTTTGTAATTATTTGAATTATTGAATAAATCACGGGCTTTTAAATATTGTTTTTATACCCTTCTAATGTATCAAAGAAATAGATAACGCTTATCATCTTATAAAGGTTGTTATAATAGTTTCTGTTTATCATAATGGATTTTATGCCCTTTTATGGATAAAAAATTTCTCATACGAATTTTAAGTGTCTTAATTTAGTAGGATGTTAGAATGCGTTTGCTTCCGATTTTGGATTGTCTTACTGACAGATAGTGTTGAGATTTTATTTACATAATGGAAGATATAATCAAATATGACATGTTTTTACAAAAATGGACTTGAAATATTGTTTCTGTATCCTTCGACTCATTCTAAAGCGTCTTGATGAGTAATGATGTTTGCTTTCCATACAAATTAATATTTTTGAGATACTAAGTACTCGAAGTATTATTTCTGTACCTTTTTGGTGGCCCAGAAAACAAATGTACTTTATACAACCTAATAAGTAAGTTTTAAATCAAAAATTTTTATAGGAAAAAATGATTTTTCACTCGATTAAGGATGAAAGCAATCTTATGTAAACTAACAAAAGCGTTCGCGTAAAAGAACAATTAACTTTAATTTATCGATAGTTACGTCTTATAGAGTATTTAGGAGGCTCAATGTATGGATCAAAGTACTCTTCAAATGTATGAAATTCAAATGACTGATGAATTAGTATATTTTCTACGTCTGTTTTAAATTGTGTCATAGATGGCTGTGAATTTTTTTTAGAAAAACTAGTTATAAGTAAGCGTATTATTGGCCTACAAGCAAGGATGAACCTTTTTTACCTAAAATCATATCATTACCTTCATGAATAACTTGACTTATAAACAAAAAGATAGCAATACAAAGTTGAATTATTATTCATAGTAAAGAAACGTATATAAGATGTAGGTAGCATCCGATTTTATTAAGATATTCCTTTATAAAGTAGACTAGTCGATACGACAAGAATAGTGTTGCTTTATGTGTTGTCTGCAAAAAGAGTGTGAAAAAGAATCGTATCTGAAAAAAAAATTGGAAATAAAATGAAAATATATAGTTTTGTAAATTAGAATACAGTTATACCTTTGAATGCAAATTTTATGTCAAATGAAAGGTTACAACTAGGTTATCATTGAAAACGATATGAAGCAGACAAAAATTTTGTTTGCTCTGTTTTACAGGCCTTACCATGGGCACTAAGAATTTAGGAGAGGAAAGAAAGAGAGATGCGAGATGGCAGGCGGTGACTGACACTTAATCTAATCTTAAACCTAACTACCGCCCCGCATTCGCCATAATGAGTCCTGGGCATGATAAAAACCACTAGGGAAAAGTCATCATAGAACGGCTCGGTGTCTTGCCTACTTTTAACATAGTGTGGATACGTCTAAATTTGAGATTCAGCCAGCAGAGGTATGACTGCTTAAAAAAAATATTTTTTCTTGTAGTTAAAATAGAAATATTTTTCAAAAGTAAAACAATTTATCAGAAAGCTATGTAAAAGATGTTAAAAAACTTTAAAATTCTGTTGCATCAGCTAATTATTGGAACTAATTGTTTCTGGGTCCCTGACGAGAAATTGAATCAAGTCACTATTTTACAATTTTCCATGTCTTTTTCGAAAATTGGTGTATTTAATACACTGTAAGTTTTGGAGCATAACTCCAAAAAGCTTAACACTCTGTTCAATGTTAACTGTAAATACATTTTTGAATATTATTATAATTTTGAGTGTGTCCTAACCTCTAAGTAAGAATAGTAAAGGTTTGAGGCAGCGTTACTCCATTTTTACCAAGAAAGCATCTTTTCATATTTTGTTACGCTGTTTTCAAAGCATCTGTTGCATTACTATTAGACAATTTTTTACGAAAGAACATTTAAATCTACTGTCCAATCGGAGAGAATGGTGCTCTCCTACGTAAGTCAGCAATAACATGGAGAAAACGATCTTAAAATATCAATATTGTTGCTAGTACACAAAGAAGTTTCGTAAAAAACTGATTAAAATCATTGTTTGTTACTAAATTAATATTATTACGAAAAAAAAATAAGCAGATCAATAAAAAGATCAATCACTTGCTTTTTGTCTTAAAAAAGCACAAAAAGAGGAAAGATTCTTAGAAATGAAAAATTTTCTTTTTTTAAATTCAATAATGCAATATGAATATTAAAAAGGGTAAAAAATAACGATACAAGTAGGTCGATTTAATTCTAGACTTTTATCAAGACTTTAATAAATCAAGCGTAGATGACACAGAATTTGATCAAAATGGAAACCAAACACATGCACACAAAGTCAAATATTGAATTTAGGTAATGGCGTGAATTTAACTTTCACATCATGATATGACTATGGAAAATATTAGTATTAAATAGTGAGCGTTGTTAATCCTTTAAAGTTTGTGCAATCTTTTAAACATTTTTGAAATAATTGACATGATCAGCAAAGTTTTTTATTTTAAATAGTAAGCTAATTATTCAAATAAACATATGATGGTAGAAAATGTTAAGAAAACAAACAAACTCTTAAACAATTGTTCAAATTTAGAAGCAGAATAGTACAGCTTGAAAAAGCTTTTTGCCAATTTATTATTAGCAATTTTTCATACACTAAATATATGCAAAGTGTCCCTACATGTTAGAAACATGAAAGCGGTGCTACTTATCGGGAAAAATGTGATGTCAGTGCTATTTATCGTAAGACATCAGATGGTGGTGTTACTTACTGTAAGAAATTCTATGTTAGTACTTCTTATCGCAGGAGAATCAACGGCGTGGCAGTGCGACATATCGCAAGAGAATTGACGACGGTGCTACGCTTCGTGAGAAATCTAGTAGCAGTGCTATTTCTTCTGATGTAGCTACGTTACAGTAGAATTTCTCTTGTATTTTCTTTTTATATAGGCCGTTAATATATGCATAAACAACTGTCGAAAATGGAAAATTAGGGAAGAATATTAACCTAAAAAAATATGTCCGTAGTTAGTACCATAATATTGCTCTTAACAAAAACTTTAAGCTGTTTTTTTTTTTTAATAACACATATGATATAATTACCTCAGATATTGTTTCAACGTGACCTTACACTGTATGTGGTACATTATTATTGATAATAATAATAAAGCTGTTTAGTGCTATACAATTCCAAAGAGATATTATACTACACAAAAAAGGTACTTATTAAGATGGAAAAAAATCGTCCTAAAAAATTTGTCGTATTGCATTTTTGTACATTCATAAATTTTAAAATTACATTGTCAAAAGACAGGGATCTTTTTTGTTTTTCATCCGAATAAAATTTTTCAGAGCTTATTTTACTTTTCAAACGATTTGGTATGACGACATAACAAGAAGTTCTTAAAAATTTCAAGTGTATACTAAGTTTGATGCAATTGTTTACTGCAACGATATTCAAAATCGGAGAAAAGGAACACAATAAATTTTTGTAATAATTATTCATATTGACTTTATATAAATTCGTCTAAAGATTAAAACAAGCTTTGAAAATTAATATTACATGAAAAACAGAAAAGATTCTCGTCTTTTGTAAATGTGATTTAAAAATTTTTGAATGTACACAAATTTAGTATAGTTGATCATACTAAATAATTTTTCTCTATCTCATAGAGCTTTCTCTTTTGTACTACAGTATTACTTGAGTAGTCTATTACAATAGACAGCTACATATAAATTTTCAAAAATTATGTACTATGTACAGTAAGGTGCAACCATAACAGCGGTACGAGTGTATTTAAAATTTTTGTGCAGGCAATATCACGTAGAGTCCACGTAAACCAATTCACGGGGATTCGGAGAATAGATGCTAAACAAATGAGTTATTCCTGTAAAAACTAGTTGATACATAATGATTGCAAATAAACGTGTACTTAACGACAGCAGTGTTAGGCTTCATAAAAAAAGTTCAAGGTTCATTCTTGAAGGTACCATGTGATAGCTATAATGTTGCTAAACCCTTTTGATTGACTCAAGGAGGATAAAAATCGATTTTAATAACACTTTAATTCCTAATCAGTCTTTATGACATATTTTTGGCCTACACATTTGTGACGATAAAAAAGTAATTTGATAACCGCGGTAAGTTCCATTTTTTTTATGAAGGATGGGCACAGCAGTCAATCAAATATGTAAACGTCAATCTTTTAATAACAATCTATAGTTTGATGATAGAGAAGTGTACATAGTTATAAATAAACAACGTTCTTGAGTGCTAAAAAAACAATAAATGTCCTCCAGGATTTTATGTGAACAAATAAACGAAATGAATGACAAGAATTTAACGATTTACAAAATCATAATTCCAATCAGAATTGTCAATGTACTGTTAGTGGAAATAAAAACTGCATAAGGGTGATTTTATAACCAATTGAGCTTGATATCTAAGAAATACAATACAGTTAGGGATGAAAAAGGACCTTTCTAAGTATATTATACATGTCTTGCAACCATATTGCAACATATACTTAGATACATGCAACCTGTCAATAGACAATGGTTTGGTAGTTGATATTCTCAGTAAAAGATTTATACTAAAAAAATAATATATCAGTAACATATTATTGATTTTTATTACAATTTATAAATTAATGTCATGTAAAAAAAAAGTCTTGTGTGTGCGTTCAAAATGCGCGTGTGGGTTACGCAGAGAAAGTAAAATCAAACAGAAAGCAAATAGTACCAAATGGGAGGAAAAAAAAGTAAAGCAGCGCATTTGCGATGGAGACGGAAAAAATTTTAAGACTTAGAGTATGACTACCAGGCGTGCGTATAAGTTCTATTTTGTCTTCTGCATTACGTCAAGGATGACGTAACTAGATATTACGTAATATTAGGGCCTAAGCTTTCGTTTATCAGCCTAAGAACGTATTAAAAACGTAGCATAAAGCACTGCTACTGAAAGTGGTACAGCTAGCGCGTTCAGCTGATTGTCTGGCCATAGCATTTGCACTAAGCAACAAATAATGTATCCAATATTTGACCTTTTAAACTAGTCGTCTTGCTATAAGCATACGTACTGATTGGCAATCGTTTTGGTTATATTCATTGGGTAAGAGGATTTGAATAAATATTGTTATACGTTTTTATGATTGAATTTACCCTACATTTATCATATCTATTAGATACAAAAGAAAGTGACAGTGCCATTTGAGATTTGTTTTGTGCTTGTCCTGGGTGTCCAGGTAGATAAAATCTGCTACAAGAACAGATGCAACCAGCATTTTAAGGTCCTAACATACTCTCACTATATTCAAGGTACCTTTGCCTCGCCAGACAGGATATCAACGACTGTTGTTTCGGCGAAAAATTACGGGCTTATATAGCCGAATATCTTGACTTGCTATCATCACGGCGGTTTTCAGGGACTGTAAGGTAAGCTTAAGGATGGTCGGGAGCATCATCGCTGACAGATGAGGGGAAAATCTCCCCCGGCCTCGTGCAGCACTACCCCTCTTACCGTGCACCTCCTCCCGCAGCCTACGAACCAGATATAAACTTTACGTTTTACATTTATACTATCCAAGATGTGTCATAATTTACTATTAAATTTGGCTCACCGACTGTAAAAACAACCATTTACCATTGGATACGTTCTCTTTTCACATCTCTACATTTTTATATGTTTTTTGTCTGTATAAAAAAATAGTTTGTGGTTAACTTCTATAAGCATGCATATTGAAAAGCTTAACTGAAGCTTTGATTATTATGAAAATAGCCTTCTTAAAATATTATAAAGATTAACGATGATTCATAACACTTTAAAGAATGGATCTCTAAAGTTTCATGTCGATCTTTGCATTTCCTTAATCGTCTCATGGCAGAAAGAGAAAGTAATTGTTATCTATTATCCTCGTATTTTTTTACATGGTTAAGGATCACTAGGAAGTTTAATAAGAGAAAGGTGTAAAGTTTTGTGGCTGACGAGCAAGATCTTGACAAGATACCTTTTGCGATTAATAATCCTTTTGCATCTCTTCTAACGGCCTGTTTACCGCTGCGCAGTACAGCTTGATGCACGCCATCTGCACTGTTTAGAAATAGAGAAGAGAGAGAAAGAAAAAGAAAGAAGAAGGTAGACGACAGAAAAAGCAATAAGAACATGGCACCTAATTCCTGATGTAATACATGTGATGGTTTTCCTGAGTGTCAAGTGTAAAACAGCCTAAAATTCTGATCAGCATATGAGCCATTTGCAAATAAGCTGCTTCCTTGTTGGTTTATCGTACGTTATTTGGAATACCAAAATTAAGATTATCTCTTTTTCGTCACTTCTTAATAACGTTTGATACCCAAATAGGCATTACACTGACGGGCTGTCTACGATCTTGTGCACCGGGATATCATTGTAACATCGGGACTACCCGATGTCAAAAAGTCTGCATGCAGCAAAGTGAGTCCATAAATCTCTTGCCTGCACATCTGCCAGGAGTCAAACTGTAGTCATCATCACTTTAACCAGTAAGTCAAACTGGACTATACCAAATAGTATGTAAGTACTTGCTATCGTTGATATCCACAAGCAGTTTAGACTACTGTGTCTTTCTCCACCCTACTCAACCTAACTTACTTAGGCCTTTGTTTTGACATTTTCAAAACACTTATACGCTGCTTTATTATCAAGAAAACGTCTTTAGGTAAAATATTTCTGTGCAGAGCTGGCCATTCAATATCTATCAACTTATAAACACTCTGCTTCTATTATATCCGAATAATTTCGTTGGCTTATGCGCACGTAACTAGCAAATATAATTCATCTACGATAAATCAAAATCGCTATTTTGGCTTGACACTTTGTGCATTACGTCAATAAACTAAAACCCATAATACATACTGTAATATCGCTATCATCATCATTATCATTATCATCATCATCAGGATCATCATTGTAATCCTCAATGGCATCATCAGAGTCATCATTACCATCACTATTATTATCTTCATGATCATTATCATCATCATCAAATTTATCAATGTCATAATTTAAATAATCGTCATCACCCTCATTAATATACTCATCATCATCATCATCATTATCGTTATCATCAACATAATCATAAGTAAAATCAACTTTTAATCCATTAACATAAGCATCAATATAATAATTATCATCATCATTATTACCAAAATCATTTTCATAATCATCATGATGAATATAATTATTATTATCTTCACCATCATCTTAACCATCATCATCATAACTATCATCATTATCTAAATCAATATCTTCATCATCTTAATCATTATTATATTTTTTTTTATTCCCATCATCATCAGCATCATTATGATAAACATAATCATTACCATTATTATCATAATCAGTATTTTCATCTTCATAACCATCATGATCATAATCATCAATATTCTTATAACCATTATCATCATAACCATCACTATTAATATCATGAATATCATCATTATCATCTTTAATAATATCATAATTATCATCAATAAAATGTTTATCATCATCACGGTCATTATTATTATCATAATCGTCATCATCATCATGGTTATCATCATCATCACTATAATCATGATATTCATTTACAACGTCGTCATCATATTCATCATAATTATCATTATAATCACCATCATTAACAGCATTATCATTATCATTATCAAAATCATTAATAACATGATAATGACCGTTATCATCATTATCATCATCATTATTATAAGCATTCTCATCGATTTAATCATCATCATCAGCGTCATTCTCATCATTATTATTATTATTATTATCGTCGTCATCATTATTATTATTATCTTTATCACAATTTTCATCATCACCATCACCATCCTCTACACGATGAACATATTAATCTTCATCATCATCATCATGACGATTATCATCATTAGCATCATTGTAGTCACCATCATCATTATTATTAGTATCATCCACATCGCTCTTATTATTAAACTGATCATTATCATCATTAAAGTTATCATTATTATGATTATCATCATGAACACCATGATCATCATAATCATCAATAAGATCACTATTATTATCATGTCATTCATCATAATCATCATCATTATTATTATACTTATTTTAATCATCATTATCACTATAATTAACAAGATCACTATCAACATTATCATTATGATCATCATTATCATCACCATAACCATCATCACCATAATTAACATTATTATCATCATCTCTATCATGATTATGACCGTAAATGTCATCGAAATGATTAACGTTATTTCCTTTATCATCATCATCAGCATAATAATTAATATCATTTCTATAATTGTCATCATTATGATCTTTATTATTAACATCATCATTGTCATCATCATTATCATCATAAACATCATCATCAACACAACTATTATCATTATCACCATCAACATCATCATTATCATCATTATTATTGATATCTTCATTTTAATAATCATTGTCCTCACCATCATCATCATAATAATGATTAACATCATTATTATTATCATTGATATTATTATCATTATCATTATTATCATCATGTTCAATATCATCATTATCATAATTATACTCATCGTTATGATCATCATCATCATCATAAGCATCATCATCATTATTATTATTATTACTTTTATTACCATCATGATTATGATTATTATGAACATCATTATTAGAATAAATATCATCATTATTATTATTACTATAATTATTATAATAATCATAATTATAATCATATTTGTCTCCATCATCACGAGCATCATTATCATTATCAACATCATTACCATAAAAATTATCATCAACATCATTATCATAATTATCATTGTCAATTTTTTTTAAATATCATAATCATAACAATCATCATCATTATGAACATAATCATCATCATCATCACGATTATGATCATTATCATCTTTATTATCATCAATTTCATCATAATCATTATCATTATTATTATTATCATTATTATCATCATCTTCACAATCATCATTATCATCCTCATTATCTTCATCATCATCATCATCATCCTCATCATGATCATCATCATCATCATCATCATCATCAACATCATCATTATCGTCATCATCAGCTTCATCGTCATTATCATCATCATTATAATCATCATATTTATACCCATTATTATTAAGAGAATTACTATTATCATTATTAACGACATGATCATCATAATTATGTCATCATCATCATCATTACCATTAACCTCATTATTATCTTAAATATCATCATAATCATTTTTATCATGATTATGACCATCATTATCATCATTATCATCATATTTATCACTTTTATCATTGTAACTATTATTATCATCATTATTATCATCATAATAATCATCACTACAATACTATCATCATCATCATTATCAGAATTATTACCATTATTAGCATTTTCACTATCTTTACCATCGATTATATTTTCATCAAAATTATCATCAACATTATTATTATTATTGTAATAATTATCATCATTATCATTATCGTCATTATTAATATCATTATTTTAATCAAAATCATTGTCACAATTATTACTGAGATAAATCTCATCATCATCATCATTATTATCAGCATATTGTTCATCATAATCATCAATTATATCAACATAAATATTATCAATTCTAAGATTTCTTTTATCACCATGATCATTAACATCAACATCATTTTTATCTTTAATTGCTTCATGATCATCATCATAGTCATCAATAGCGCTTCTATCATCATCATCATCATTAGGATCATTATTATAATCTTTAGTATTATTATTATAATTACGATCGTCATCATCCTCATCATTATCATTATTATCATCATTATTATCGTTTACATCATTATTATTATCATTATAATATCATCATCATCATTATCGGCATTATTATCATCATCATCAGAATCATTATTATAGTCACTATCATTACCATCATTATTATCATCTTTATTACCATCATCATTTTCCTTATTATATTAATTATTAACATTATTGTCATCATTATTATTATCATCAATATCATCATCATTACTATCATCATTATAGTCATTTTCATCATCATAATAATAATTATCGTCATCATCATCATGATAATCATTATCATCACCATCATTATTAGATTTGTTATCTGCATCGACGTCATTGTTATAATCATTTTTATCTTCAACATCGTCGGAATCATCGTGATTTAAAACATTATCATCATAAATACGATGATCAACATCATTATCACATTCATCATTATCGTCTTGATCATCATTATCGTAATCATCATCAATATCATAAGCATACTTATTGATACTATTTTCATCAACGTCATCATAATCATTATTATTAACATGCAGATCACGTTATTATCATCATTATGAAATAATCATTATTCTTATTATCAATAGTATCATCATTAAGATCATTTTCATCTCCATCATCATTAGTATCATTATAATTATAAACAAAATCATCATAAACATCATAATCAACATTATTTTTATAATAATCTATATCTTCTGTGTCATTATCTTATCATCATTATCTTCCTATCATTTTAAACATAATCATTAGTATCTTTGTCACCATCATTATTATCACTATAATCAATATTGTAATCATCACCATCATCGTCATAATTCTCACGATCATTTTTATCAACTCTTCATAATCATTATGATCATCATGAAGATCAGATCATTACCATCATTATTGAATCATAATCATTATTATTTTCAATACAATCACTATTATAAACATTTTTATCCCCATCATCATAAGCATAATCCTAATAAACAACATTATCATCAACATTATATTTAACATCAATATTAGAATCATCAATATCTTCTGCACCATCATCATAATCATCATCATCCACTTAGCATCATAGTCATAATCATCACTAGAATTTCTATCATCATTATGCTAACTATTATAATAATTATCATAATTATAATCATTATCATCAATATTATCATCATAGTGATCATTATCATGTTAATCCTTATCTTTATCTGTATCGTAATCATGATCATCATCATTATCATTGCCATCAGCACCATCATGATTATTATTATCATCATTATTATCGTCGCAATCGTCATCGTAATTAATATCATTGGAATCGTCATTATTATCATCCTAATCATTATTATCATCAGCATTATGAGTATTATTATCAACATAATGATCATTTTTATAACTATCGTCCATATATACATCATTATCATTCGCATCATGATCAATATGAATATCATTGATGTCCTTATCATCATTATCATTATAAGCGTGATCTTCACGATCATCATCATTCTTATTATCATCACCATCGATATTATTTTCATCATCATCATATTCATCGACATTATATTTATAATCATTACCGTAAACATTATCATCATCATCAATATCATGATTATCATAATAATCAATACCATCATGATTATATTTATCATTATTATCATCATAATCTCCATAATCATCATAATGATGATCAATATTATCATCGTAATCACCATCATCAACGTCATTGTTACCATTATAATCATTTTCTCTATCATCATAAAAACCATCATAATCGATATCATTATTAATCTTACTACCATCATAATCATTATTACTATTGTAACCATCATCATTATCAACATAAACATCATATTTATTATCATCATCATTATCATCATTATCATAATCATAATAATTATTCACATCACAATTATCTTTATAATTATGACCATTATTATCAGCATGATCATCGTTATTATCACAATTATTATTGTTATCATCTTCATTATTATTAACATCATCATCGTAATCAACATTATTATCATTATCATCATCATAATGATCTATATTATACTATAATGATTGATAAATGTCATTATCATCACCATGATCTTAATAAACATTTTAATTGCCGTCATCACCATCATTAGTATCATAATTATGATGACCATTATCATCACTTTCAGTATTATAATAATCATCATTAAATTTATCATCATAATCGTCATCATAATCATTATTAAAATCATCTTTGTCGTCATAATTATCATTACAAACATTTTTTTCTTCATAATCATCATTATAATTCTCATCCTCGTCGTCATCATATCTATTATAAGCATTATTATTACCGTCATCATTTAAATCATCATCATCAGCCTTATCATCATTATTATTATTATCATTATTATCATTTTCATCATCATTATTATCATTATTATCATTATGATTGATATTGTCATCACCATTGTTGTTTATAATCATCATTATCATCATCAATATAATGATTATTATAATAATCTTTATCCATATCCCTATCAGCATCATCATCATTATCGTTGTGATTGTCATCATGATCATCATAAGCATAATAACCATTACCATTTTTTATTATCATGAATATTAATATCATCAACAGCACTATCATCATCATCAACATCATAAATATCATGATATTTATCATTTTTTATAATTGTTTTCCCTACTATTATTGGCATCGTCATTATTATGAATACAATAATCATAAAGATTATCATAAACATTATTACCATGATCATTATTTTCTTCATTGTCATCGCATTCATTACTATCACTATTATCACTATCATCATCATTATAATCATCATTATCATCATCGATATCATAATCATAATGTCCATTAACATCACTATCATCATTATAATCCTCATTATCATGATTATCGTAATAACCAATATTATAATCACCATCATTATCATCATCATCATCATCCCCGTCATTATCATCATCATCATCATCCCCGTCATTATCATGATCACTATCATTATAATAAGCATGATCATCATGATTATTATTATCGTCATAATCGTCATAATATTCTTTTTTCTCTGCACCATCATCAGCATCATCGTCATAATAATCATTATTATCATAAACTTCATCATTATTATTATCATGATCGTTATCATTTTAACCATCAGAATCATACTTATTATCATCATTAACAATTTATATAATCATCATGATCATCAACATCATCATCATGAATATCAGTATCAACATAATTATTATAATATTTAATATCTTCCTCATCCTTATCGTTATGATTATTATCTCCTTTATATTCTTTATTACAATCATCATTTAAATCACTATTATCACCAACATTATCGCCATAAAAATGATCATCATCATTAAAGTGATTGTTACTATCGTTATATTCTTTATCATCATCATTGTTATAAACATCATCAATATCATATACATCGTTATCATTATCATATCATTGTTATTATCATCGTCATCATCATAATCATCATTATCATATTATTAATAGTCATCACGATCATCACCGTAATCATCCTTACTTTTAACGTAATTATTACTATCATAATCATCATTATTATCATCATCATAATTATCATGATTAATATCATCATTACGATCATTATTATCATCACAATCATTATTATTACTATCATGAATATACTTATCATCATCATCATCATCTTTGTCATCATAATCATCATTACATCCATTGTTATCGTTATTATCATCAATAAATACTTTTTTATCTCTATTGGCATTCTTGACATCATAACGATCATGACTATCATCATCACCAACATTATTTTAATAATCATCATCATCATCATTATTATCGATATGAACATCATTGTTATCATTACCATCACTATTATTAGCATAATTTTCAATACGATAATCGTTATCAATCGCATCATAATCATCATTATTATTATCATCATAATCAATATCATAATTATCACAATGATTATTATCATCAATACAACGATAATTATCATCACTTTCATCAATATGATAATTATTATCATCATCATAATCATCATCATTAGCATAATCAACATTAAAGTCATTTTTATCCTCATAATTATGATTACAACTATTATTATCTCCAGTATCATGATCATCATAAATATTATGGCCATCATTATCATCATTATTTTTTGAATCATAATCATCATCATCGTTCTCATCAACGATATTACTATCATCAACATCATCATCAGAATCATCATTATGATGACCAACATCATAATCATAAAAAACATCATTAACATCATCATCAAAATCATATTATCTTTCAATTTAACAACATTATAATCATCATTATCAATATCATAATCATCATCATCTCCATTATCAGTAAGAATTGTCATTATTGTCATCATACAATATCATCAGTACTGTTATCCTCATTAACATTATCAGCATTATCACTATCATGATATTCAATACAATCACCATAAACATCATTATTAACATCATTATTATATTCATCATCATCTTCATCGTCATAATAAATTATAGTTACAATCATTCTTGTATCCAGTATCATAAGCATCATAATCATCATTAATATCATCTTCATAATCGCCATAGACATTGTTATGATTATTATTATCATTATCATGACAATCATTATCATCACAATCATTAATGTAATTATCGTTATCATCATCATCTTTATCATATTTATCATCACAATCGACTTTATCGTCGTAGTTATCAATGCAATCATTATTACTTTCTTTATCATCAGCATCAACATCATTAATATAAACATTATCATCATAACCATTATCTTCAATATCATAATTATTATCATCACTATCATCATTATACTTATCATTATTATTAGCAGTATCATCATTAACATTATCATCAAAATTATTACCTTAATCATCATAATCATCTTCATTCTCATGATCATAATTGTCATTTTTATCATATCCCTTATCATTATCACCGTCATGATAAAGCTTATCATTATCATGATAATTATCATAGTTATCATTATGATTGTCAACATCATCATCATAAACATCATCATCAGCTATTTTTATCATAATCATCATTATCTTAATGACCATCATCATCATCATCATTATCACCATCAGGGAATTCCAGTGCAAATCAGGAACTTCTAGGGATGACCTGTTACGGGCTCGGTCGAAGGTTAAATTGTTTCAATCAGCTCAATTAAGCACTACGACGTGTTATCGCTTGAAAGCTCCTACTTAACTGCCTTGTTAACTACATCGCCGACTTTACTGTACGTATACCGTCTAGATACTGATGATCAAATCTCGTCGTAGTCGACGATAACATAGATAACGCCGATATCATTATAATCATCATTATCGTTGTTATTATTATCATCATATTCATTATCAACATCACTGTGAGTATCAATATTATCAGCATAATTATCATCATCATCCTTAGTATTATAATAACTATCGCCATCATCGTTATGATCATCATCATTGTCCTAATCATCATAATAAACATCATCATCCTAATCATTATTATCAATTTTATAATTAGTATCATTACTATCATTATCATAATAATCATTATAATCTTTATTTTTATTATCATGATTATTATCATCGTTGTCATCTTTATCATTATCATTATTATAATCATCAAAATTATTATAACCATTAACATCAAATACATTATTACTTTAAAGATTAACATTATAATCATCAGTATCTTTTAAATGTTTATTATCTTTATTATCATCATTAAATGTATAATTTTGAGTATCATCATCATTATCGTCACTATGATCATCTTTATTTCTATCGTTATGAGCATCATAGTCATCATTATCTTCCAAATCATCATTATTATTAAAATAAAAGTAATTATCGTCATCTTTATCATTCTAATCTTAATCATTATCCTCGTCATCATTATCATCTTCTCTAAATTTACTACTATCTTGATCTTTATTATTACCATCATCTTTATCACTGTCATCATAGTCAAAAACAACACTATTGTCATTAATATCCTTATTATTATATTCATTATTTTCAATTTTATCATCATTATCATTATTGTTGTCATCGTCGTCTTTGATGTTGTCAACAGCGTAGTTATCGTCCTCGCTGTCATCATAGCCATTGTCATCATTATCATCATTATTATTATCATCGTTATCCTCGATATTATGATAATCATTATTATCATCACTGTCATTATCACTACTATTATAAACATTACTATTAACATTATCATCTTTATCGTCATCATTATCATTATCATCCTTATAATCATGTATCATCATCATTATAATCATAATTATTACTAGAAACATGTTGATAATGATCATCATCATTATCATTACCATCATTATTAGTATAATTACTATCATCATCATCATAATCATCATTATCTTTATCATCATAAACATCATCATCATCAGCAGCATCATCATTGTTATTATCATAGACATCATTATATTCATCATTATTATTAACAATATCTTCATTGTTGTTATTATTCTCATCAGTATTGTCATTATCATTATAATCAACCTCATTATCACAAGACTTATTTACATCTTTAAATATCATCATTTGTAGCAACATATTCTACTGATTATTATAATTACCATCATTATCATAATTATCAACAACATATTTATTTTTATTATTATAATCATCATCATCAACATTTCTATTATAATCGTCTTCATCAACATAATTATCTTTATTATCATCAAGATCATTATTACAAGGGTTATAGTCATCCACTTTTATCATCAGCAATGCCATTATTATTACAGCAAAAATTATCATGATAATCAGTATGAACATGATAATCATCAGCATCATCCGCATGATCATAACTATCATGATAGTCATAATTATATACATCATCAGTATCATTATCAAGATCATCATCATTATCATTAAGTTCATCAGCATAATAATTAGCATCATCATCATAATTACCGTGTTCATCATTATCATTATGTCGATCATCATCATATTTAGCATTATGATTATCATTATCATAGATACCTTTAGATTCATCATAGATACGATCCGTTTTTTTGATTATTTTGGTAACTATAAGAATGTTTATAATCATAATCATAATCATTCTCATGATTATCATCTTTATTGTGATTATCATCATCATTAATAACAACACTATTGTCGTTATAACTCCCATCATTATGTTTATTATTACTATCATCATTATGAAAATCATTATCATCATCTTGATAATAATTATCAAGATTATCATCTGCATCATCATCTCCAGCATCTTGATCATTATCATTATAATGATCATCACAATAAGCATAACTATTTCCGTTATTAATTATTTACATCATAATTATCTTCATAATTATGACCATTATTATCAGCATGATCATCATTATTATCACAATTATCATTGTTATCATCTTCATTATTATTAACATCATCATCGTCGTCACTATCATCATCATCATTATTACCAACAATATTATCACAAGGTTTAATATCATCGACTATCATTATAATCATCCTAATCACCATCATCATCATAATTAGTAATATCGTAATACTCACTACTATCACTATTATTATTATCATAACCATTTTTATTATTAATAAAAATATTGTCATCAATATAATCATCGTCATTATTATTATCTATATCATAAGCATATTTATTACCGTAATTATTATTATTATTATTATTATTATCATCATGATTATCATCATCCATATTATAAATAATAATATAATCATTTTCAATATCTTTATCACCGACATATTCAACATCCTAATCATGATCATCATTGTAATCATTTTATACATCATTATTATCAACATCAATATAATCATGATTATCATCTGCATTATCATGATTATCATCCTCATGATCATCATTATCGGAATTACTATCAGCATCAATATCGAAATCATCATCATCAACATCATCATAACTATTCTTATTATTATTATCACCATCATCAACATTATCATCATCGTCGTCACTAACATCATAATAATTATTATCATTGACATCATCATCACAACGTTTATTATCTTTAAATATCATCATAATCATCATTATCATCATCATTATAATCATCATTATTATAATAATTATTATCAATATCATAATCATCATTAGTATCGACATTATCAGCAAAATCATTAACATTACTATCATGATCATCATTAGTAACCTCATTATTATTATAACTATCCTATTCATTATCATCATCATTATTAATATCATCATTGTCATCATCATAATCATTATTATTATCATCATAATCATCGACATCTTCATTATTATTAGCATCGTCATCGTTATCGTCATAATAATCTGAATCTTCCACATTATTATCAACATCTTTATCATCATCATCATTATCTTTATCTTCGTAATCATAATAATCATCATTATTATGATTATAGCTAAAATCATTATCTTCGCCATTCTCATTTAATCATCATCTTTATTATTCTTGACATCTCATTCATTACCATTATCACAATCATCATGATCATTATCATTATTTACATCAGGATCATAATCATCATTTTCATCATCAACATTTTCATCATTATTAGCCTCAACATCATTATTATCGCCATTATTATTATTAGCAACATTATACTCATCATTGTCATCAAAATCATATTAATTCCGGTATTTATCATTACAATCATCTTTATATTCATCATTATGAGCATCATCATCATTTTGGTAATCGTGATCAGTATGATTATTATTATCATAGTAATATTTATCATTAAAATCATCATCGTCGTTATTATCATAGTCATAAACAGCATTATAGTTATTTTTATCTCCATTATCATCCGCATTATCATCACAATTATCTTAATCATCGTTATCGTCATCATCCCTATCATAATCATTAGCAATATCGTCACTATCTTTATGATTATTATCATCAATATCATAATCAAAATCATCAGTAATATTATCATCATTATAACCATCATTATCACTACCTTAATCATCATCATCATCATCAGCGTTATAATCATCTTTGTCTCTAATAAGGTTAGCATTATCATTATCACGAACATTACTATCAAAATAATCATCTTTATCTGCAATATTATTAGCATCATCATCATAATTATATTTATCATCACTTTTGCTATTATTATCATCATCATCACAAACATTATCATCATTTTTATTATCATCGTCGTCACTATCAGCATCATTATTATCATCGATATCATTATCACAAGATTCATCATCATCGACTATTATCATAATCATCTTTATTGACATCATCATAATTATCATAATCATTATCATGACCATTATCATTAGCATCATAATCATCAGTATTTTTATGGTTATCATAATTATCATGGTCATCGTCATTATTAACATCATGATAATCATTGTCTTTGTCATCATACATTCATAATTTTTTTTATCATCATAGTCATGATCCTTATAATCATCATACACACCATTATTAAGGTCATCAAAAAAAATATTATTATCTACGTGATTATAATAATCAACAATATTATCATTATTATTATTATCTTTAGCATTATTTTTAGCAGTGTCAATGTCAACATCATAATTATCATCATCATTATCATCATTTATATCCTTAACATGATAATCATCATTTTCGTCATCTTCGTCGTAGTAATTGTTAGCATTATCATCATCATTATCATCATCTTTATAACCATCATCTTTATTATCAGTATCATTATCATCGTGTTCATCATTATCATAGTCGTCATCATCATTATAATCATCATCGTCATGATTCTAATCATAATCATCATACTTATTAATGCAATAATCATCATCATAAACATTATTTTAATAATCATTATCATTATAATCATCATCATTATCCTTATAACTAACATCATTATTACTATCCTCTCAATGCTGTTCAGGAAATGCTAAGGATGACGTGTTGTTAAGATCATTATAAGTTGACTATAGCCTTAGATCGCTTACGTTACATAACAAGTGGTCGCAATTTCCTTATTCAGGCACCACAACGAGTATAAATGCATATTTAAACTGTAGGTACTGCTATTTCGACATGCCTGTACGTACAAACAGGCTAGATACCGATGACTTAAACTTGTCTTAGATAATCAAATCTCCTTATCGACGGATCAATTTCGTCATCATCATGATCATCATCATCGTCTCATCAGCATTATCATTATTTTTATCAATATTATCATCATTATGACCATAATTCTTATCAGCTTCATCATTATCGTCAACATCGTTATCATTATCATCATTATCAATATCAACTTTATCCTCTTTATCATCATCATCGTCATTATCGTCATCATCATTTAAAACTTTTTTATCATTACCATCACTAATACTATTTTTATGAGCATCGTAATCATCATCAGTCTATTTAAAATCATGATGATCCTCATAATCATAGTTATCGTCGTCATCATCATTGTTATCTTTATCATCTTCATCATCATCATCATCATCATCATCATCATCATCATCATCATAATTATAAACATCATTATTATTATTATCATCATAATCATCATCATTATCATTATCATCATGTTTATTATCATTAAGAACATATGAATCGTGACGATCATTATAATTACTATCATAAACATCATTATCATTATCACCATAATCATTATCATCATCAATATAATCATAATCATCAAGAACCTTATAATTATATTTATTATCATAATTCTTATCATCATCATCCTTACGAACATTTGAATAATATTCATCATCATAATTATTGGGATGAACATCGATGTCATCGTCATCATCATCATTACCATTAACACTGTAATCATGATCATCACAATCACTATTACGGACTTTATAATCGTTATTATCATCATAATTATCATAATCATGATGAAAATCATCATAATAATTTTCACCACTATCATTATTTTCGGCGATATTATCACGAACATCATTATCAAAATCATCATCAAAATTACTATTTTTAAAAGTCATGATCATCATCAACGTCATAAATATCATCATCATCTTAATTAACATAATCATAATCACTATCTTTATTACGATTCTCATGATAATCATCATTATCGTCAGTATTATCATCTCCAACATCATCATTTAAATGTTTGATATATTCATCATCATCGTCATCATTACCTTTATCATCATCGTTATGAACATCATCATCATCATCTTCGTCATTAAAATTATCATCGTCATCATCATAATAATCATCATCATGATCATCTTTATTTTCATCATTATCGGCAACATCAAGTGTAAATGTAAAGTCGATTGTCAATTAAGTGATTTCGTGTAATAGTGTAACGTACAGTGCGTATAAAAATTTTTAATACAGTGTGTTTATTTAAAATCTCTTTTTCTGTGTATTTTGTCGCGTGTATATAATTTTTCATATTTATCGTCTGCATTGTTTAAATAATATTTGCATTGCGGTATCCCTATACTCATATGTTAAGATATTAGTTAGCTTCGTCATGTTGACGCCACCACCAGGGTGACAGCTAGCTTTCGGTGCTACATTTTTTGGTGACCCTGATGTGATACAACTTAGTTTGCACATTTCCCGAGAGTTCGTGTTTGCGCTCGTGTCTGTCGCTTCCACATTATCTTCGAGTCTCAGATCGTCTTGGAAGGGCTTAACAGCTACCAAAAACAGGAGGCTGCAGTTCGTCGAGGAGAGTTTCAACGTGATCGTTGCCATCGGTGCTAACAACAGGAGGTTCTCGCTGTCAGCCGTCACGTGCACTATCGAAATGATAAGTGCCTTTTTAATTTAACATTAAACATTTTACGTAAAATTTGTTTTTAATGCAACGTGTAAAACCGAAAAACTAAATCGTTCCTGTTTTCTTGTCTATTTTGAGTATTATCTTACGTGTTCTCTCCCTCTCTTAATACATACTTTCATAATCGTCAGAACTATTCTTTTTTGTAATTCATTTTTTTAATGTATTTTAATTGATGTACTTTGTGGCTCATTGTTTGCTCGCGAGCATTAAAATAAATATCGTAGAATCTTCAGTTCTACGAATTTAAATGAGTGTTGGAGAGAGAGAGAGAGGGAGGGAGAGCATGTTATTGACCTACGCTAGCAGGGCTCCCAAACGTGACAGGAAGAAGCGCGCCAGATTCAAATCAGTTATATGGGCGAAACCACAAAAAAATTAGTAACAATAATCCCAAGCATTTTCACCCAGCTACCCGTGAGGCAGAGAGTAAATAATATAGTAAGTAAATATATTTCTATAAATATTATGACGTAACCAAAATCCCAAGAATTTTGATCCAGTTACCCGAAGAATAACGATTCTCATTATATGATGATTAAAGAAATTATTGGTTGGATAACAACATAACCTGAATCCCAAGCGTTTTAAAGTTACTGCCCCCCGGGTGACTAGGTTAAAAATCGTGGAACTTAGGTTATGTTGTTATTTTATTAGTAATTCATTCATTCATTATATTATTCAACTCGCTGTCCCCCAGGTTACTGCGTTATAAAGCTTGGGATTTAGGCCATGTTGTTATTGTATTATTAATCTATTCAATCAATATATCATCCAATTTACTACCCCTCTTCCCAGGTTACTGCGTTTAAATACTTGGGATTCAGGTAATGTTGTTATTTTTATAGTAATTAAATCACTGACTCCTTTATTTACTCCCTTTTTCCTAGGTTGCTAGGCTAAAAAGCTCAGGATTTAGGTTATGTTGTTGTTTTGTAAATAACTTGTTAGATTACTATATTATTAAACTCACTGTCCACCGGGTAACTAGGTTAAAAAGCTTCGTATTTAGGTTATGTTGTTATATTATTAATGATTCATTCAATAATTCTATAATAAATACTTGCTGACCCCTGGGTTACTGCGTTAAAAGCTTGGGATATAGTTTACGTTGATATCTTATTAATAATTTATTTAATCATTTTATTAATAATCTTGCTTTCACCTGGGTTACTGGGTCAAAAACCTTGGGATTCAGGTAATGTTATTTTTATATAAATAATTTATTGAATCTTTATATTATTAAACTCGCTGTCCCTCGGGGGTTGAAAAGCTTAAGATTTATGTTATGTTGTTGTTTTTATAGTAATCTATTTACTCACTGTATTATTTACTCGCTGTTTCGCGGGTCACTGGGTTAAAATGCTTGGGATCAAGGTTACTGGGTTTTTGCGGATTTGCCCACAGAGCTGAATTGAATCTAGCGCGTTTTTTTCTGCCACTTTCAGGAGCCCTGTGCGCGAGCTTCTACGTTGCATCGCATTTCGCCACACACGCAAGTAACGAACTTGGGAGAGGCCTAGAAGGTAGCGTTAACAAGGGGGGGAGGTGTGACGAGCTCGAGCGGGTCAGCTATAGTATTACTAGCATACCACCGCGATCGCGTAGAGTTTTCTTATTCGGCGTTTACTAACGTTATACGCAATTTTCAGCATCAATACGGTCGTTCATTGACTTGTTCTTTGACTATCTCTTCCGTTGTTCTGTAATTTATTACGGGACCATCTTTCATACGTACTCTGTTCTCGCTGCATTTACTTACATATGTTATAATAACTACGTAGCGTAAATTATACATACGGGAGTAGAGACTCGTGTATATATTGACGAGAGACACGGTTGTTCAAACAATTTGACGAAATTTCGATGCCGTATGATTTTTACTTTTCTGCAAGATCGTACCCATACAGGGTCATATCACGTAGGGCTTTACCTTTCAGGTCAAACATGCAATTCGATGCATTATCGTGCAGATTTTTTTTTTTTATTAGAACATATTTATACGTCGTGCGTGATATTTTTCACATTTGTATTAATATTGTACGTGTCTTATTCAGCAATCTTATACTATTGTAACTACACCAAATTTAATTTTTAAATGTCATTAAGTATATATTTTTCTTCGTATTTATTAAACAAAAATTTTTTTGGAAATAAAATTTTTGTGTAATTAATTACTAGCTATTTTTATCGATGCAAATTTCATTTTTGACGAAATCATTTTTTCCCTCGGTTTATTTGACTGGCACATCAATCGTCTTTTTTTAGCAGTATGGTGTTTTTGAATCACTGTAAACGATGATTTTTTACCAACAATGATCGGTTTAGCGTGTTGAAAGTCAAATTCATCGGACCAGCCGGAGATCACAGACGGCTACGGTTTATGTTGTAGTTATTCGAGAATACGCACTCGTTAAACTATCGGGCGAGTTTGTTTATATGTATGTAGTCTTTTAAATTGTGAAATCGTTTCTTTAAGTTGTAAATTACGTTGTCTTTAAATCTGGTAAGCATTTATACGAATGGAGCCAAGCTGAACACACTTGCAACCGAGCATCTACACAAGATTGGTGTAAAACGTTTACTTTAAATTCGAGCATATGCATACGGCATGACATCAACCGGATATTTGCAGTCGAGCGGACTTGTACGTTACAAGCAATTTATATTTTTGACATGTTCCCCCTTACGCTTTAATTACTAATATAATAGAACGTTGTATCGAAATAACTTAAGTTGATACGGTGGGATCACATGGTGATTTTAACGGCGTATTTAATTTATTTTTTCTCGCATTTTCCATTTAATAAGGGTCTCTTGGGAGTAATTTTTATTTTAGTACAAATTTTGTTTTACTAAAATTAGGAGATTAGTGTCTTGCTTATTGAGTTGGTTTTATAGGATTTTGTTAAATTGGGAATTTTCAGAATTCGTTTACTTTCTCGCTGTGTATCCGGATTAAACTTTTATTGATTATTATTTATATAATACGTTGCGAGTTCAGATCATCGAGTAAAAGCTATCGAAATTCACACAGGCTCGCGCCACACGAAAAATTTTTGAAACTAGAGACGGTAGATGATGTTTGTGCAACGATAAAACTCAAGCGAATTATTGCGGTATTGTACACATACGAAGGACGATCAAAATCGTCTCACTACCTTGACGAGCGTAGGCGTATGGTATGTGGTCTCGTGAAATGTTTTACGTTTCTCTCTTTTATCGATTTTCTGTCCATAGTTTTCGAAACATGACATGGTAACGAGCACGCTAGTGTCGCGAAGACATCTGCGTGCAGCGAAGCGAGTAATCAAATTTTTCGCCTCTACTTCTGCGGGTAGTTGTGCTGTACTTATCTTCACCTTCACCTGTAAGTTGAATTGGACTCTTCTAAGTAACAATGAGCTTTCGTTAGCTAATAACCCGCAAGTGATTTATAGTTCTGTGTCTTCTTTCGACTACTTAGACTTACTTATTAGTGCCTTCGTCTCGCCAAATCACGATTGTGATCTTAGTTTGCCATTGTGTACAATACTCTAGTTTTATTGAATCCATAATACATACTGTAATAAATGTGCGTCCAAATGCTTTTTTTTCTCAACTTTGTCCAGCACGTTTGCACTATTTATCTGTTGTTATAAGTGTTTTGATTTCTCAATGTTATTTTTATGAATGGTAAATGATTTTAAAGAGTTAACATATGGGGGTGCCCTGCGTGAGAAATACTGCCGGAGAAGCACGGTTATATGTGACTTCAAGCACTATTGCCATTTCTTGGTCATTACGTTAATAGTAAGTGTGTGTGACCCCTATGGAATTGAGGAACATTCATTTTAATAATAACGATTCTCTGTTTGGCCTTAATTTGCTTGTGTACTCAGTAAACCTACACAAATTTTCCTAGTTAACGATCAGGGCCACTTTTTATCCAGTGATATTAATGGTTGGATAAAGACCTGATGCACAATACTCTTTTTATAAGTATAACCGTGTGACTGGACAAAAAATATTAATCAAAATAGCCTCATTGAAGTTTCTAAACTGACTATATCGCTATCTGCTCATCTCATTGAAATCAAGAATATGTGTATATTATTATTGCAGATTTGTCAGTCAGCATTGAGCATTATTATGGTCAATAATCATATAATATCTCTAGATAATATTAAGAAGGACGTATAATCTGCAAACGCCAAAACAATAACTTGTTAGCATGCAGAATCCGATGGGTTCTTTCAGGAAAGTCGGTTTGACGAAATACAAATCTTATACAAGGGCTTTCTTGGTAGGTTACTGGTCATACTCTTTAAAATTAATGCCAATAGAAAATGTGATAAATGTCGTAAAGACTCAAGTATTTTCATATTTATTGATGCTTACATTGCTAAATTACCAAGTGGAAGACACGGGGAGCTTTTGCTGTATTGTCACTTCCCTTGTTCATAATGTACCTTAGATCTGTAAATCCACGAAATTGCCGTCTTTGCAGTCCTGTTTAGTCCATATAGCAGCAGACTTAGTAGCAGACGTCACTATAAATCTTAAAATTATTTCCACTATTAGAAGGCACTAAAGGTATGATTTAACAACCCCATTCTTACAATTAGCAAGTTCCTTTCGCTATTTATAGAATTTCTACACCGAAGTACAAATCCTATACGTCTCATATAAGCTGTAAGCCTTAATTGATAAGGCTTAGCGTATTGTATAGGCATAAGTAATATTTAGAAGTTTTATTTCAGCACTAGGTCATTTTGTTATTGCAACTTTTTTGTACGATCAGACCCTACCGCAAAAAAGGCCTGACAACTGGACAGAAAGGCAGTCATCGTCGCTGGTAGTCTGTCGTGAGCCCCAAAGACTACTTAGAGACACCGTCTTGTGTAGATTTAACATATTATTTAGAGAACCAAGCACATGGTTTTTGCATTATAAGTATTCACACTTGATCAGAAACGAGGGTGACTTCTCACCTCACGCTTGTAGTGATGTCTTGTATGGACCACTCTGCCAATCTGTAGGAAATCAAAAATAAGTTGCTCCCTGTGTAGAAATTTCCTATAGCACATAATTAGCTTCTGAGTGACGTACTGCGATTTGTAAACTAGAGTTGTATTTTAACTGCTAATGTAATCAATAAATTTAGTTAATACTCTATGAAAAATCGATGTTTACCCTGAAATTAGAAATACTGCACATTACAACGTTATTTTATTATGCAAAAAGCCAAAAGGTTAAGATTCATCTTTAGATAAGCCTAAAGCACAAGCCTTTAAATATGGATTTTTTTAAATTTTTCGTTTAGCGAAATATGATTCCATCCAAAGTACATTCATTTACAGCTTAAAACGTAACACAAGATAACTTTATGATATTAGCTACAGCGCAAGCGTTTATAGCAGGACTACATGAACAATAAATTAAAATAAAAGGAATTTTGAACTAATGGTCTGAGACATCTTCAAGCTAAAGGTCATTAGCCCAGTCATTAAGACCACCACGGCACGTAGTAAAAGTGTTACTTTAAAGTTTAGGCACTTTACGTTTTGGTTTACCTCGTGCATTTCTCTCAGTTACTATTCAGTCAACTAATAATAGAATGCTTCTGATTAGGACTGATGCATTTGTCCTTACTCGTCTTACTACTGAATTTCTACGCAAAGATTTCCGAGGAATTGAGTGAACGCGCTGTCAGTGTTATTCCTGGCTGATCCAGACATTCTTTGCTGACGTAGGGTAGACATTTTTCTAGGATACAATGTATAAAGATACTTATTCCTAAAGACTCTTAAAAATATATTCAAAATACCGTATTAAGCTCGATCCTTTTAGATTGCACGCAACCGAGAGAGAAACGTAAGTGATACATACTGGCAGGCTTGTACGATCGCTACAATGCTCTTATCAAGGTTACCTCAACTAATTCTTGCAAAGGTTCTAGGAGCTTGAAATGGTCTTTAAGGACAAGTGGAAGTTTAATCCATAGGAAGTAATATATTGTGAATATTTTAGTAAGGATCATCATCGAGATTCAGATTGTTGATGTCATGTACATTCTTCTTTCATGTCAGAAATTTCATCACTTGTTCTAGAGACTTAACGCACCACCAGTAAATCATTGCAGAGGTTTTAGAATCCCTTTATACAATATAAGATATTTTAATGATTTCTAAGACTTTATAAGGTGTTACGATAATCTAGGCCGTATAACATGCCCCTTGATTATTTATGGTGTCTACAATCATAGTATCTGACTTACTACGTGATAGTAACATGTGTTGGTTAAAATTGCAAGCTAGGATTCGTCTTTAACGCCTTTTAAAAATCTAAAAATCACCTTCTTAACGACTACTTTGATTTACCAAAACATTTCTACTATAACAGCCATAAATGCAATCTGGAAGTATCGCAAACCTAACAGCACAATGATCGCTCTGCAAAGTCAGCCTACAAAGGAGATAGTCCAAGTACCAAGGCATCAAGATTCCAAGCGTATTGCTTAAGCTCCTCATTCCACATATCTTCTTTATGACTACTGTCTAGATAGTCTTACTTATGGAACAAATAACGCACCATATTCAGCCATTAAGACGCTGCGAACATTTTTTAGTAATGAGCACAATGAATTACCCCTTGGCTCAAATATTCATAAGTATAACGATACGTCGACAATATGTTGAACAAAGACAACAGCTTTTTTGGAGCGATGCGTTAACGAAACGAACAAATAGACATACTTAAGTCGGCAAGGATGTATGTTGACAAGTTCTTCGCCAATCACATGTATTTATTGGTCCTTAAAGAAGGAATAATCAGACCAGCAAAGGCATTTGGTTTATAGGATACTGTTAAGACTTTATAGCTTAAATTTAATCTTACTAAGGACATATTCAGTATATTTATTAGCTCATCATCCTCATATTGTGGTGCTATTACTCGATAAAAGGTATTGGCTTAGCTTGCTCAGCTGTACGATATGCTTGGATGGCTGGCTTCTGTAATTGTAGTCGCCAAGATTATTATAAAGATATTAAAATATTTAGACCTGACTGGGACGATCTTCTTTCACAAAAGTAGCCACTAAAAAAACTATGCTTGATCACTCCATGAGCTAACTACGCTAACAATACTCAGATCGCCACGGATTTTCTTTAGTAACGGTCATGAGTTACACGGTTTCTCTGATGCTCTTGAAAGTGCCTTCAATGCAGTTGTTTATACAAAGGTACGAGACAGCATTGGCCAGGTTGGCACATCAATGTTGATGGCCAAGTCGAAGGTGGCGCCAGTCAAAACCGTCAGCATACCGAATCTAGAGCTCCTTAGTACGGCTCTTCTGGTCTATTCGCAAACAAATACTCACACTACAAAATTTAGTAAGAGCTATAGTATTCACCAGAGCCAAAAGTTGAATTATCTTGGATTAGTGATGCGAACATCTTAGTCAATGGAAAAACCTTGTTACAAAGCACACAGCTTTTACTCATAAGGATTTTCCGTATGCGACATGGCCTAACGATCCCATTACCAAGAACCCAGCTGATCTGGCCTTCAGATGGTGACATAGCCAACCATGGCTGCTTAGGCCTCCCAAATATTGGCCGATTAAAAGTCGTAGGATTTGAACACTGCAAACACAAACGCATTTGAACATCCGAAGTCCGTAGTAAGTTATTCATATTGACTAAACTACTAAAGATCATCATATTCTTCTTGCATTTAAGTACTGCAGATAGAAAACATTCTGAGTCTTATATGTGTTGTTAGTTTAGGATATATCACTCCCTAATATGGAATGCTCATTGTGTAAAGTTTAAGAATCTTCATCTGTTATAGTTAAAATAATTTGATTAAATGCATCTTAAAACTGCTAATTGTCTTGTATATCACTAATGTTTTCGTATTTAGGTGTAATCAATTTTTGGATGGACCTATAACGCAGTATTCATGAAATGTTTGTTTATTTTAATATGCTGAAATTCAGATTTTTATTTAGATTAAGAGTAGTTGATAGTATTTCACTTTCTTATAACTGCTTTGTATGCTACATAACAATTTGTTCTTGTCCTCTTTTTTGTTGGTACTATTTCACCAGGTGTTTTCAAAAATCGTATAGGCGTCATTACATCATCATCTAGCACTATAGCATCATGATAGTATAAAAATAAAATTCTAGGTTCCTTTCCAAGCGCTTGACCTAACGAGCCACTATCAATAATAAAAAAAGGCTGTGTAGTCCATGTACGAAATAAAATGTTCTTTTATTATTATATGTGTAACATCCTTAGCCTAAAATAAATAAGATTAGGATTTGGGCGGACAATTTAGTACAACGTTAGATCCATACAGGTCATTTTGTACATAGTTAAACTCTCTGGGCTTTGTGCACTTAATTAAGTTATAAGTCGACTCCCTATAATTCGTGACGTACTAAGCTCATTTATTAAATTATTTGCATGTAAAATAATTTCATGTAAATAATCATATTTTTTTTTTTAATTTTCGTAGTCATTAATAAATTATTTCATGTTACAATTCATGTCAGATGATAATAGAACAATATTACAAAATCAAGTATGTTATTTAAATTATACATATTAGAACCACTCAGGGAGGAACAACAATAAAATTTACACAATACACCTTTTTCCTTGAGCACGTCTATTGGTACCTTTTTTTGTCGTACACATACGTTTCATGGGCACTATTGTGTACTCTTCTTTAGGATTTAGATTTATCAGGAACATACATTACCTTTATAAAATAAGTACTTATGGTCAATTATTCTCTGGTTGCATTATGAATCATCCATGCTCTTTACATATCGTTGATGTCTCTGTTGGCTCTATCCACACTCCCAGCACTATGTAAACGTTGCGGCTTTCCGTGCACAGTATTTATATAATGCGGCAATAATTTTAACGCTTTTATAATATTATAAGTAAATCCATGTGCGTCGTCAGATTTTTGTACAGCTGGAGCACCAAATAAATCAAATACGTATACGCAATGATGAAAAACTTTGATCACTGTCTTGCTTTCTAGCATTCATGCCACTACAGACTTTGTCAAGTAATCTTAACGATTAAAAAGAAACTTATTCTGCCTACCTTTCCATAATTGCATGTCAGCAAAGCTTACTTGTCCTCGGGCGTAAGCTTCATTAGTAATGGTTTGTTTTACGATTATACCTTTATATAAGTGTGCCTTTTTATTAAACAAGTTTCACAATATTTCAAAATAATTATTATGACTTTTCTCGTCACATTTGCAAATTTCTTGTTAGGAGCACTAAACATTATATTTATCTTCCATAACAAGTTACATTGTGTGTTTCCCTATGGACATCCAATATTATTTATCGTGAAAGATGAACTTTATTCTATCGCTTTCACAACTGACTATAGGAGCAATAAACTCCTATCAACTGTCGACATCCATAACATCCAATTTTCATAAGCGTCTACAGTCACAAGATGTTTTCTTCCAGTGATCTTTAGCTTCTGTAACGTGCTCCATAATTTTATCATAAAAAGCCTCATCAACTATTATATAAGAGTAATATTGAAAATTATAGCAGTAACCTGTAGAAAACATAACTTTCATTTTCTCGACGTCAATGTTTGTAGTGAAAATACCATCCAGGTGACAGTGATTGTGTACGACTAGTAACAATGGATCGTTAGTCCGAATTTAGAAAGAAGATCCGATCCTTTAATCGCTGTATATTACATTAAAGTAAGCAAACAGAACCAAAACATGTACATGTAAACACATAATGTGATAGTATTCATGGTATGAAATTTACTAGATAGGCTTTGTACAAAATAAGTTTTACGAAGTCTAATAGTACAAAACCCTTGCACAAAGCCCAGAGAATTGGACTTGGAACACAAAGACCTGTGCATATCGTATGTCCTACAAAACTGTCTAAATACATTCTCATTTGTACAGTTTTAAGTTGGGCACTTGACATATATACTGTTACTTCAGTGTTAAGACTGATTAAGATGTTATAACTGATAAATAAATTATATCGCTAAAATCTACAAGTAAATCTAGAACTAATTGATTTATTTTTACTCAATTTGTGGTAGTGCCCTCATTAAGCATGTAAGTAGTAAGGCGGTTCCTGATTTTAAAACTCATGATTTTATACTCGTCATTATCGATGATGACGACAACGACGAGGACGACGACGACGAGAAAAACGACGATGACGATGACGACAGCTGGGACAAGGACGACGACGACGACGACCATGATGACCATGACAAGGACGAGGACGCTGATGACGACAAAACATAAGTAGGCAAAATTAGTAGGCTACTTTTTGAACGGACTGTTGCGTACATACGCTTCATTTACGATAAGTATTAGTGCGCGGGGGTGGAGTGCTTTTGCGATTTATGCTAGTTTTAGTGATTAATTATATTAGCTATAACTCACTGCATCAAGTGTATGCATTTTATACTTTATTAAAAAAATGTAGTGGTTATCATCACACCTCAAGTATTTATTTATGCTGCAATTTTTTTTTAAATCAAAATTTGTTTGAGAATAATAAAGAATTTATACGTCCGTACTCCCACGATTTAGGATAATCCTACTGAGAACCCCCTCTCCTTCCACTTCTTGCTTTACCCAAATTATCATTCCACTCCACCCTTCTTATAGATTGGTAGTACACTAAACTACAACTTTACACACCTTGCATGCACGACAGCTCATCTTATATTAAATCAAGTAATTTAGCCAATGCTTAACAAATATTTAAGTTTTTCTCTTGATCCTCCATTATGTTTTAGAAAAATATTGTAATAATTATAAGGCAACTGTTGAAGAACCTTAATCATACATGAGTTCTTCCTGAGATCTTGTTCAGGAGACAGTCTCCAGCGTAGATTTCTATTATAGGACTATAAATGTACGTCTCAGTATATTTTTCAGTATTAAGAGTTTTTCGTTTAGTAAATTATTCGTACTAAGACTTAAATAAATATACTTAGTTCATTTATTTATTTATATACGATATAAAGAAGAAGATAAATTCTTTTCAATAATCGTGAGCAAATAAAGAATCTGTTTTTAAGTATTACTGGATAAATAGGACGCATTACGTTTTACTAAACAAGCTTCAAAATATGTATACCTTTTGATGCAGAGAACTACCATCAATTAGCTCTGATCTTAAACATAATTACTTACGTGATTTTGAAATGATTCGATCACAGAAATTTATGTACCTATTCTCCTTATTTCTTACATTGATTTTTTCTTACAGTTGACGGAACAATTTAGAATATTAATTATAATGTGTATTGAATCAAATCTATAAGCATTAACACTTAAACAATTATCACTTAACCAATTAGCATTTACATCAAAATTGACCAAAATAAGACATTGTATACTTAATTCATTATTGAGCCATCACGATGACGTTAATTTCCTTTAAACATAATGTGTATAAGACAACATAATGACAAAATATGTTACGTTTAGGTTGATGTACACTTTTGGGTTAAAAGATAAGTTCTATCAGATTGATAAATGTAATGCGCAAAGTAAAGATAATGAACAAATCTTGAAAGTTAAAACATATTATACTTACTATGATCCTATTGTAACATGAGTCTAAGATAAGAATATACAAATAATTTGTAAGATTTATATTGTCACATTAATAGATAAAACTTTCTGTTTTTCTTATATCAAATGATTTAAGTCTTATTTTTATCTAATACATTAATATGATACTACTTTAGTAATAGCTCATCTTTTAATACCAATAATTTTCCTGAATTCGCGAGGAGAAAATAGATAATCTAAACATACTACCTACATCTGCGTATCTAGAAAGTCTAAGATACTATCTAACAACATTATTCGGAGATAATGCTTAATCTTAGAGAAAATCGTATTTCTAATAAAATTGTAATATTGACTTTTAAAATTCGAAAATAAAAGAGTTTATTTTGGTTTTGTATAAATTTTCTATGGACATGACACCAAATAGTAAGACAATATTACTGTAAGATTATTTCATATAAAATTACAATCGATTATAATGACATTAGTCTAGAAAATGTTTGTAGTAAAGATTTATTTGACAACCAAACGCACATCTGTAAGAAACATTGCATCCAAATAATAAAATCGTTGCAGCCCAACATATTGATACTTTTGTATCTTCTATAGCACCTTTTAGCAGCGACAGTATTTTTAGATTAGTAATCGAACATGTGCTCCATGGTGTTTATACGAAATAAAGTCCATGTGCAAATCATTGTTGATGTATGAAGAAGTTTTAAAAACCTCAGACAGATAAAACATTGTAAAAAAATGGTTATCCAAACTCTATGAGAAAAAAATACGCTTGAAAAACACAAGTATAGGACTTTTACATAGATAAAATTTAATTAACTGATTCCATGGTTAGACCGTATTGTAAGATTTAGTCGATGAAGTGTGACACCTACGTAAATGCTACATTCTGTGCATTTATTGAAATTACTGTTACTATATTTGTTACCATATTTACAAAGGTAGCCCCGGGGCCCTTATTTGAAATTAAAAATTGCATAATTTTGATAGAGCGGTCTTCGACGGAGTTGCCGGTAAAGTTGATGCTAATTGTTGAGTGGCAACTTAAATTCGATTTCTTAAAAAAATGTTATACGAAATCTGGTAAAATTGCAATATTATACTAATTATCATTTTTAGGATATCTAACTATGAAAATTCAGAACAATGATATGGTCACTTATTTTTTATCTTTAATAACAACCAAAGTCATTCCTCCAAAGTACTGGCTTTGTACTTGATGACTCATACAAATCTCAAAATAAAACTAAAGCAAACTATAAAATCTGAGACATGCAGGATGTGCGTAATTATTGTCGTAAAATTTCAAGAGAGTTGTATACCTAAATAGTTTCTGTAGAGGCTTATATATTAACCTGACGTCGTTTTTATTTTAGTAGTGAACTGTCACTTATCAAGAGCAGGGATTATATTACCTTTTTACCAATTACCAAGTTTTATTGTTATGAAAGTTTTGTTGACATCTACAAATCGTTTATTTTGTTAAAAATGGTTTGAAACACAGCAAGATTCGTGAGACGTCGGCTCTTTGATGATCTCAAGAGAAGAAGCGCCAACTCGACGAAGGCTCGATGAGATGAGAGGTGTTATAGTAGGCTGCAGCAAGTTAGAGAATACGACGCTCGATCGATGTGAAGAGTGAGTTGGTGATGCGGGGGCTCGATTGCATAGGCACCGTGCGCTGATAGGCCAAGTGTCATTCTCTCTTTATCTTTACTATGTTTCGCGACCCCCTAATGAGGATGAGCTACTCCAGACTAACAGAGAAGGAGGCGGGCTGGCCAAGCACACTGGGCAGGCACGCAATTTAGCAGGTTTTTATAATTACTAATATATTTAAAGAAATAAGTCAGGGAGCCTATTGCAAAGATGTGGTGGCTCTATCTCCGCCAGTGATGTGATCCGAAGAGAAATGTAAGATACGTCCACGAGCTTCTTATGATGAATTAAATGTAAGGGTAAACAATAAAAATCAGTTATTCTACAAATTTGGTAGCTGGGCGTGGAATTTCGATCTGTTTGTCTGCTTGATTTATTTATTTGTTATAATAACGACATACATAAGATCTGCGCACCTTGAGATAAGTGACGCAATGTGCTTCATATATTCTGACAAAAGCTGCTGCGAGAATGCTGTGCCTGCTCTAAAGCCACGAAATTCCACTGTAGAAGTAGTCTAGGCAAGCGGACTTTTCAAGCACCGAATGAGAGTTGCGTGTAAAGAAAACAATCAATGATTGTAACTTACTCAACAGCAATAGGTTACACATTTCTAGATTTAATAAAAACCAATTTAAAATATCATACGAATACATATGGACATATATGTGGTCATAATGGCCACATATATGTCTACGAGTAGTATAAACAATATACGTATGCACTGTCCTCTACACGAGGCAAAGGGCATAAATTACGGTATTTACACGTTTACTTGTCATTAGTCACACCATCATCATTATCATAATAAGAATCATTATTATTATCATCATCATCAACATCATCGTCATCGTTGTCATGGTCGTCGTCATCGATGAAACAAAATTTACATCACAGTGAAAAATCATACCTTCCATAAAATTAACTAATCGTGATATAAGACCTATCTGTATTTTCTCACACACAAATAAATAATTTAATTCTGTATCTTAAGTTTGTAGGTAAGATAGTATGTATAAAGTTATATATGTGATTATTTATGATTTTTTTTATAACCGTATGCATGCATTTATGGAATGTTATTATATCCGTCAACAATATGTCTGTCAACTAGTAGGGCTTAGTCACTTGGCGTGTGCGACTTCTTAACTGTCAATATCCAAACTAAAACTATAACGTTACTCTTTATTTCGACTATTGCCGGTGTGATATACTAAGTCTGGCTTTTATATTGCCCGTGTTACACTTATGTAATTGGTATAAGCTTGAATCGTAACTTACGATATATTTATTTGATAGATTATTGCATCATGAAACAATCAGACTCCACAAGCACAACGATGTTTGTTCTTGCGTATGATAATTTAACTACAGTCTAACTTTGGTTTGACTTTGTTTCAGAGATATTATCTGTTAGTGCAAAAGTCTCTAAATATTAGAGTCAACACCTTCACTCTTGCGCTTCTCAAATCATAGTTTATGTTTGTCCGATTTATATTGTTGATGTTCAATTTTATGTCATTCTCCCTAAATCCTAACTCTTCAGGGCTCGTGATTTTCATTTTTACTACTAATATTACAATTATTTTTCGTTTTCAACATTGTGGAGCCTGAATATTATAATTTTATTTTCGCAACGAGTTTTAAATCTTTCTATTCAAAGATTTCTAATCTTTTTCCTACTAATGTTTCTAAGAATCCTAAAATCATGCCCATATTTAAAGTATTTATAGATTTGTTTTGTGAACAACGTAATTTTGATTTTTTTTGTCTTATAGTGTCAGAATCTAGCTTCATCATGGTATGTCCTGTAGTAATTTTAGAACACTTGATTACCAAATCATCGAGTACTGGCGAGTATGATGAGAGTAATTTTTTTATATTAGAGCATTATTGAGATTATTGCCGATATTTTGATCGTATGAATTTACATGTAACGGCTCGTATTTTTTGAGTAGTGATAAAAAAGGACCAAAAGGAGTACACAAGGATCGTGGAAGGCGTCAAAAACTGCAAAAAGAAGCATGGGAGTGGGAGTGTGGGTGTACATTAATACACTATAATAATACATCAAGATAGTTAGCCAATTTTATTCTCTTAGTAATCAATGACAACATTTATAAATTAAATCGTATAAAGATTTCTGCATGTAAGAACCAATAGTGCATCTTATATTATGAATATGTCGAAAACGAGGAAGAATGATAGAATTTTGACATGTCACATACAACATTAACATAAATTGGTGATCAAACTAAAATAAAACAAGACTATCAAGATGTATTGGCTATCATACATGAGAAAAGTTTATCAGACTTTCTTATAATTTAAGTTTGTTATCTGAAGTAAGATAACTTAAGTCCAATTCAACTATATTTCAAATAATTAACTTACAATACAATATACTTAATATAACAATTAAATCCTTTAAACACTACTAAAATTAATGAAAAAAAATAATCAGGAAAAAGCTGTTGATAAAATCTAAGTGTATCTTTACACTTAGTAATTAAATAAAGGCTTATTACACTTAATACTTTTATAACAATATTTTAAGACAGTAAAATAACTAAACAATAATCTATTAATAGAGAAATATCCGCATACATCATTAAAGGTGATTGAAAACTTTGAAAATCGATCAATGAGCATATACCTTACGGTCCTTACCATAATTAAAGTCCAAGCTTAGATAGTATTATAAATCATTACTATCAGAATATTAAAGATCCCTTAGCTACTACCTCACCAATTTTAAAATGCGGATACTTATAACACACACGAAGAAAAACAGAAACCGATGAGCTCATAGGAGTTCAGGCAGAAGTAAAACACTAGACCGGTGATTATTTTTATTTATATTTTAAGAGCACAATAGGGTTCATACATGAAAAAGTCCATTTGGTCCGTAAGGTAGATTATCAAAAAATATTAGACATGCACTGTTTTTTTTCACATAAATAAACATTGATGGAGATAGAGCAAATCCTAATTTTTTGAAATGGGGCCCATTTGACGTCATACCTGCATAAAATCCCTATAAAATCAACTATAGGTATGAGGTAACCACGAATTTTTGACGTGCTGTATTGCTGTCAGTTTTTGTTTGTATACGAAAAAAAATACATGTCTAATATTCTTTTATAATCGGTACTCCATAGATATCAGAAAAAAATTTCATGCATACACCGCCTTCGAAAGTTTAGTCAATTATAACGTATCTGTGATGATTTGGCTAATAATTTTTGGTCAATATTTAAATAAGTCTATCTATCCGCTTAAAAAAATATTGACACAACCAAAAAGATGGAGTCTCGATACCCTCTGACAGCAAAGCCCATTCTTTAGAGTTATTTATGGTAACAGTATACATAGAAACAGTCCTACACGCGTGCTGGTAAAAACCGACTTTTCTATTTGCACGCCACAATATTGCTGTCCACTTTTGCCAACCCTTAAGAATCGCGGATCATAGCCTATGTGGCTTTCTGCTAGAAACACCAAATTTCTTTATATTTACAAGGTTTCTGTTGATCCATCAACTAAATAAAAATTTTTGTAAATTCCTTATTTTTAATGACACAAAGAATATTTTTTTTCTTAATTTTTGACATGGATTGTGTAAAGATACAGCTGACAAAAAAAAATTTGTATAGCGACTTATGGTCGACCTGTTTTCCTTTATTTATACACTTTAATGTTGTTATATTTTTTAGAACACCCATGGTTGTTGACTTCAGCATATCCAGCTCCTCCTCTGATTCATGGCGTTTTTCCTGCTTTTTTCAGGTTATGCTGCAAATGATTCAATTAAGAATAAACTGTTGACGACTGCAATCATTTTTTCATGATGCCGTTTAGATATTGTGTCATTTCTAAGGCATATTATATGAAGATATAGCGAGAGTAGTAAAAATGAAGATAATCTTGTTATGTTTTCCGTTATGTTTAACAAGAAAACTTATTGTATAAAATATTGAATTAATTAGGTGGTATACCAAATTCAGAGGAATACAGCTAAATATTTTAATGAAGAGATATTCATGTACATGAAGAAGAAGAGAGTACATACATATATACATGCATGCTTTTGCTGCTGTTGCAATGTATACATACAGTACCATATAATTAAGTAATTTTTGTAGGATTTTCGATAAGACGATCCTACAACCCTGCCTAGTACCGATCACACGCCTTCTACACCCCCCCTTCCTTCACTATCACCCCCACAATTGAAGGTTTAATTTCTCCATGATATTCATTTTGACTAATTTCCCTTTTAAAAAACATCCACCGCCACATCACACGACATCCTACACCCCCTTACACGCCTACCACAAACCCCCTACAACAAAGGGTAAAATTTATTATATTTTTTGTTTTTTGAGTTTGGTTGAGAGTTTCAATCCCCTTCTTCCCACACAACCCCCCAAATTTAAGAAAAATATCCCATAATGATATGATAAATTTTTCTAATCTCCCTAATAATATGTCTAAACACTGTATCCCTTTAAAAACTCTCAGACCTCTTCTAAGTACCCCCCTTCCCCAACCCCCCCCCCCCCCCAAACAAGGTCAAATTCGTTCGATTGCTCTTGCATTGATGATTAGTCCAAGTATTTGATCTCTTTCCACAATTTTGGAGAGAAAACCCCTACGACTTTTCTTAGCCCTGTTCTTACTGCCCCCTTATCAAAATATATTTTGATACATACAGTGTTAAGCCAATTTTTATAGCACCTCTAAAAAATCGTTAATGGCACGTTGTTTCTTCTCTCCCAAATTTCCTACGACTACCTAATACATAAAATTTAAGTCCATCAATATACACCAGCACATTCGCTCAAAAATTTAGATGTATTCATACGTTATAATAAAGCCTAATTTATTAAATAAATTGAGAAATGATTATACGAAATTAGAAATACAACATTATTAGGGTTTGTAGAGTCCTACAAAATACCGCTCGTCAAAAATTTCTGAAATTGTTTAGAACAAAGAGAACGTTGGTTATATTTGCATATTATTCTATGCATACGTTTAAAAACCATAATACTTGTTGAAACGTTATCTAGATGCCATGTTAAGTATAAGGAAATATGTTAAACTGTATTTGTTCATAACAGTAGCCTGCAATCCTAAGTAAAATAGACATATAATAATTTAATTAAATCTCAGAAAAAAAGACGTCAGAGAGCATACCTAATGTTGCAGCAAGATTATTCTATACTAAAGTATAGTCAATTTTGGATTACATGTCTAAGAAAGGTATTTCGTGTAAAATTTTAGCATACGTTTGGACTATTACGTCTTAAAACGTTTTTTACAATACGCATATACTCTAGCGACATAGCACTCTGTCAATTAAATAATTACATCCGAAGGTAAACAAAACAATGTTTCGGCTGATATAATTGCAAAAAAAAAAACATTAATAATAATAATCATAAATATTCTACACAGTTCCCAAACTTAACTTAATACTTGTTGGAATGATTGTAAGAAAAAATTTTGTCTTAAGTTTCCAATATTTTTTAAATAGGTGAGAAAGATTAAAAGAAATCGTTATCGTGCCAACACAAGTCGAAATAATACTTCTAGAAATTACATTTAGTCGTCTACGATAAAAACATTATACTATCTAACAGTTTAATAGTCATGTCATGAATAAATTTTTGTCCATCAAGTAGAGATGATAAATATCGTGCCTTAATTTAAAATGTCATGCGTATTCATACGTATATCGACGCAAAAAGAGACAGGGAATGTAATAAAATTAGAAAACTTAATGGTTGTAGCGAAGAAATGTATGGTCAAATTTTAACTTGTCTAAATTTTATATAGCTAGCTCGAATAAAAACAGTCCACAGATGACAAAGATTGAGAATTTGATGAGAAAGTCACAATGCAAGATATTTAACAGTATACACGGAAAGTAATTGAAAGTCGTATTTGGAGAAGAACAATGTCGAAAGAATATTAACAATTAGCAAAAACCGTTTACGGCATGATAAAATTGAAGAAAATTTATGTTGTGAAAGTTCCTTGATGTGTGTCCACATTGCTAAAACTAATATTTCTATCAGAAAATTGAAATGCGGAAGGACAAAGAAGACATTCAACCATTAAAAGTTTAACATAGTTCTTTCTAAAGATCATAAAAGATTTTTTTTTAGATAATGCTTAATAAATGAGAAAAGCAATTCTATATTATGACTTCAAAACACGTAATACAATCATATCAAAGACTTTAAAGGCTAAAGTAATGGTTACGTTTGGCACAACTTTTAAAGCAGCTGCAAGATATCATTGTTTTATTATCGTATTAACTATTACAATTTTTTGCCTGGTTCTTAATGTCTGAAAACATTTTAGGTGATAGAATTTAAAGCTTATAAAAAATTTGTAACATTTAACATTTCTCTAATAACTATAAGAATCATGCCTTTCCACATATATATATACAATTTTCAATTACAAGAGAAATTGAGCCAAATGTTCGATTAACTGTAGCCAAAAATGACTGATTAAAAAGAGACTGTTGATTCGGAGAAAATTCATTTTTGCAGACAAATTATAAGTTCAATGTATAGATAAGTAAAATAGGTCCAATTGTAAAATTATAAACGTTGTTTTTGAATGAACTTAGTAGACAAGTATTTATTATATTACAATTTTTAAATAGTTTTTAATGTTTTCATCATCCATAATTAAATTTTTATGTATACTGTACGAAATAAAATTAGTCCTAATGGGATCATTTAAGAGTTTGTGATAAAGAAAGTTCCCCTCTGCACAAGGCTGGTTGTTTTAGCTAAATGTGTATTATGCATATATTTTTATATACAATCAATTCGATAAATATATCAAAACGTTTCTAAAATGTTTAACTGACTTTTTTTTTAATATCACGATGTAGAATATTATTTACTGGGTTTTGAGATGTACAGTAGTAATAGTAACACGAGAGCAATAGCATATGTATGCATTATTGACACATTTTTGTTTATTAAACTCTAAGGCCATTTTCTATCAAGATAATTATTAGTATATTTCAAGAAACTTTTTAAAAATCCAGCAAAACGATTTTACAGTAAAAGTTCACAGAATGTTAAGAATAAGAAACTTTTATAGTAGAGACACAATTCTACACCTTTGCAAGTAAAATAATATTTTGTAAGTGAAAAAAACATAAACCATTCATTTTTGAAAAGTCACATACATTTTCGAAAGTAATCGTACAAGAAAAATTGTTATACATAAAAATCTACTTCTGTAGACGATCGCTTACCTTCGATTTATTAACAATGTCTATGTTAAAGTAAAAACCCGAAATCAAGTAAAACTAGTATAAACTAGCAAAAACTAGAATCAACCGAGCTCTTTAGTCAAAACTCATTTCATCTAGTAAATACTACAATTTTCTTAGCCTCTTAAAGTTTAAATCAGTTTTACCTGATTAAATTCAGTGCGAATGAGTTTTCGCTGAAATATATAAGTGTATACCAAAATCACAGACCAATTGAGATACATCTTATTATTTGAACACTCGATACTTTCACATCACATCTTCTATCGTATTGTACCATCATGAACTCTCTCCGTATGTTATAACTTATGATAATTGAAAACAAATGAGTACTGCAAGGAAGAAAGTATCGAATATACGAATATAACAGTTGATTTGAAACAGATTATTTGTTGATACAAGATAAACCCCCGTTGCATTTTAAATTACATAAAATTTGTTTTTTTTTTCTACATAAACAACGTTTTTAGGCACCTTATGTTTTACAAGAGTATCTGATACCCTTGTCCCGATTCTGTCGCAGCTGGGCCGAAAGGTAGGATCGTGATTCGCGGTAATGAACATGTTTGCACAATATGGAATGTTACGCATGAATTGATTAAAATTTCTCTATAATGATAAAATTTTGTATATTTGACAAAAATAAAAGCGTAAAGACAATATAAAGTATCAACTTTTGTAGTTTATGTGTTGTGATAAAAATATCATAACATCTTTCTTGAAACGTATGAAAAAAGTTTATATCTTAAGGCATATTTATTTTATATTAAGACAAGAACGTATGGAACTCTTAATAAATAAACTTATTAGTCTGATCGGACAAGTAAAAATGTGAACAATTTTTTTATTTTGTTAACAAATAACCATTTTTTTTTTTTTCTTTAAAAGGTGGCAACGTAAGGCTACAATCGAAATGGCCTTACAAACCTATACAATATAGCATCCTGTAGTTTATCCGCCTCCTTAAGAAGTTTTTGAACATAAATTATTTCAAGAATCTTCTTAGTCACACTTGTGACTTAAACCTAATTAGTTTGGCCACAATAAAGCCTTATTCCATCCAATTCCATGAATTTCAACTATATTGTCCGAAATTGGATGACTACTAAACTCTTGTGATAGATGGAGTTCATGTGGGACACACTCATCAAGTACGTACATGTCATAATATTGATAAGTATCTTCTTTCATAAAAAGAGTATGTTGAACTTTACTATAACGTTCTTTAGCTTTTTTTGTCATTGTCTATACTTTTAAACTGAAAGTCATCATCTTCCGACTGTTTGTTTTTTTTTAAGATAAGAATTTTCTTTATAACTATTGGGATTAACCTATTTAATTATTTTATAAAAATCTATAATTCTCTTAATATAATCATTAAACATTAATAATTAAAGAATGATGGCAAGAACATGTAGATGTGGCTGTTTGTTGCCCATTACCATGTAAGCAAGTATTCTTCTAAATAAAATTTATATCCTATTTTATTCAGTTGAGTCAATCAAATCAAAACTTTCATATTTGCATAGGTCTATTTTATCCGTGGAACTGTGCATTATATGATTAATTTGTAGAGACTTGCCAGTTTATGTTTATTTACAGTGCTTCTACCACTTAAGTAAATCGAAATGTTCTTACTTTTTTATTTACTTGAATTATTTGCTTATTGCTTATCTTCATAGGATACAATTGAAATATCGATTTTGATAAAATCTAAGCCTCTATATGCCATTACATTGATCTTTGTTCCTTCCATATGTACAACATTTCTATAACTCTAGACAAAATCAAGAGATCCTGGTGCATTAGCATACAGAACTGGTCTTTTCTTTATTCATTTGTTGATAATTTTTATTTTGAGAAAACTTTTTTATGAATATTTTCCGTCATAATAGATTCATCATACATATGTTAGTTATATGTCGAATCTTGATTTCTTCCTGAATAACTACAAATAAAGTTTACCAAAATTTTTATGTTATTTGTAGATAATATAGTAAAAACTTGAAAAGTATCTTAACTTTTGGCAGAGGAAATTATTTATTTCTGTTTGTTTACAGATATGCGAACCTTGTATCCTAACGTATTAATATAAGCTTAAGCTTATCTTCAGCGTTGCTGTCAAAAAGTTTTCTTTTCTAAAGAGATGTAACTATTTCGTTCTGCTACACCTCCAGGAACCAATCCACTATATGAAACACACTTTTATGTAAGGTAAAGGAAGAAAAACCTCTGCAAGAATGTGCAATAATATTGCCTGTTTCTTAAAAATAACTGCAAAACTTTGCGTCATAAGTTTTTGGTTTGATTGTATATAATTTAGGTCTAGAAAGTTAAAAATGTTGATGCACGGTACAATTAAGGTGACTTTTCTCGTTAATTTTGTTAGAAAACTTACAATCACGACCTATTCCTATAATCTTCTTGAAATCCCTAATAAATCGCAATATTTTACAAATGCAACAGTTACAAATAATAGTTCTTTATTACATATAAAATAGCATTAACCTGTCTCCATTGTTTCCAACGTACAGCGTGAGGCCTCAATACATTATGTAAATCGCTATATTTTAAATAGCCCATGTTTTAATAAACATGCAATTTTTATGAATTTTGGTCAAATTCATATCAAGTCAATTTTAGTTTTAAAATAAAATTAATGAGACGACAAAAAACCACGGAGTCCAACCAGGGAGCTCTTTCTTGACGGAAACGCACGCTACCACTTGTGCTAACAAGGCCTTGGACAAGGCCCTCCTCTCATCAAGTTGAATTGTAAACTTCATTATTTAAGCCAAACCGCATTGTAAAAACATACCACATGATTCAAAGATAGGCAAATGGGACATAAAATACAAATCAATTAGTAAATCACACTGAAAACTTAAAAAACAAATCGAAAATTTCATAAAAACAGATAAAACGAATTGCATGATAGGCTGCCTCCAAAGGTATGAATGCCTTACTAATGTCGAATGATGTGCTTAAACATAGACAAATTCATCCTTTTATGACTAGATAACGGGATAAATAGACGATGTATTCAAGGTGATGTATTAATAAGGACGTTTGATGATACTGGCAAAAAAATGTTAAATAAAATTAAAAATCGTTTAAATTGTATACAGCCAATCTCAAATAAAAATTGTATTTAAATGACAAGAATCAAGAATCTGATAGAAAAGTCATGAGACTATATTTTCTCAGTACCTCTACAAAGTAGACAAAAACAAGGTTCTAAGGGAAACAACATCAAATGTAGAATAATCAGTCAGCAAACATCGTTTACAGCATACTTGAATAAGACAAAATTGATGTTCTGCAAAATTGTATATATATGTCTACACATCTGAATCTTGGATTTCTATTTAAATATTGAAATTCTGGAAGGAAGAAGAAATATTACTATGATAGCAATAATGAACATAGTCTTTGCTACAGATTCTGGAAGACTTTTTTTTAGAATAGTATTCTATAACGTATAAAAAGCCATTTTATTTGATAGCTTAAAAGCACATACTACAATCAAATATAAAACTTGTAAGGCTAGAGTAAGAGTAACGTTTCGCAAAACTTTTTAAGCATCAATAAGCTATTTTTGTTATAAAACATACTTAATTACAACAATTTTTTGTACTGTTTTTAAATTCTAAAAACATTCAGGTGATAAAATTAAAAGCCAATAAAAAACTTACATCATGAAAAATTTCCCCAATAACATTATGAATCGTGCTCTTCTAGGAACAAATAGAATTTTTTAATGACAAAAAATTAGTTTTTAATGTTTATTGTTCTAATGCTAAAAAAAAATTTATGAGAAAAAGAATGTTAATTCAAAGGAAATAGAATATCCCTATACGAAAAGAATTATAGCAGGTTCTACTAAAAAATACGCTTTTTATCTTAATAATAAGATTTTAAATCAAATACAAGTTGCATCGACAACTTATTTTAGTACATATTTTAGCTTTATTTTTGTAGAGCACCTCACAATGTGTGTGTTAGAGAAAGAATAGTAAATCGAAAGTAGGTGAACGAATTCTCGTTGTTGCTCTCAGAATGTTGTTGAGATGAGGTGTACTGTATTCACAGTTGATCAGTGGAGAGCCAAGGTTGAAATAAGTAAA